>JABSTQ010007289.1:0-91566 GCA_013358835.2 Ixodes persulcatus
AAGAAAAATAATTATAAAACTAACTACGTAGTGTAAACAAATTGAACTTTTGGGGAATACTTCTAAATGTTGGTATAGCATTTTTCAAAAACAACATTTGGTAGATTTTTTTTTTTTTTGTAGTATTTATCTTTAAGCTCGACCTACCGAAAGATTTTCCCGCAACGTAGGAAAACCTTCCTCGCCACCCTTCCCATTTCCCCCTCTCCCACTGCTATCTTGACAGAGGGGGACTCCTGTTGCTGCATCTTGGGGCTGGAAAAGCCGGGAGCTTATCCCGGCTTATCCAGCCTTAATATGCAGCAACAAAAGGAGTCCGACCCCCCCGCCTTTGCCGGCAAGATAGCAGTGGGAGAGGGGGAAATGGGAAGTGTGGCAAGCAGGATTTTCCTACCTTGCGGAAAATGATTTTGTAGGTCGGCCTTTAAACTGAAACTAGGAAGTAAAAACAAATAGAATTTTGTGGCATTCAAAGCAAAAAGAATTCAAAATGCAAGAATTATCATTTATGCAGCAAATTTGGAAGCCCATAAAACAAATAAAAATAAACAATTTTATCTTGCGAGGATGAAAGTACAGTGCTCAATGAAACAAAATGAACCAGCGCAACCCATGACCTCGCTCGAGTACCTAACTGCGTAATATTTGCTTGAGGAGCGTATACAGTTACTACTCTAATGCGTAAGAGTTACTCTAGCCTCTAGAGTGACCACATGGCTCTGCCGTTTGGTTGATCTAGTAATCACTAGAGTCACTGTGTCTGCGTGGGGCCACGCGCTCCACTAGTCCATTTCGTCTCGTTGAGTGCTGTACCGTCCACACAAGATACCAGATACACAAGAGACATCTAAAAGACATCTACAAGAGAAGCATCCACAAAAGGAACATCCACAAGAGGCAGATATGTGAGACATCAAAAAGAGACATGTACAAGACAAAAGACATGTATGAGAGACAACTAGAACAACTAGAAACATCTACAAGTGGAGCATTCACAAGAGAAACATTCACAAGGGAAACATTCACAAGAGAGACATTCACAAGAGAAGCATTCACAAGAGAAACATCTACAAAAGGAACATCCACGAAAAAGACACCTGCATGGACATGTATAAAAGGGACGCCTATGAAGAACCCTGGCAATAATACACGCTTGAGTGGTGCACTCCAGCCTCTTGATCAAGCGCGGAAATAGGGCCCAAGGAAAGCAGTAACTTCACCAGCTGAACATAGGAGAGCTGTCCGTCCTTCAGGTCAAAGAGGGCAGCCACAGCATCGTCCGACATGGGGAAGTGGAGTCCCCGCAGCGTCTGGTGGCGTGCATCAATGGCGACGTTGGCCGAGGCCTCCCCCTTGCGGATGACGTTGAGCTCCTGCTCCGCCAGCGTCAGGGGCGCAGGTGCCGCCTCCGTGCTCAGCAGACGACGCACCCCGGGCAGACGCATCTCCTCCCGGTTGGTGCCGAACAGCTCGTGCGAGATGTTGCCGCCGCCAAACTCCTTTTTCAGGGTCGCTTTGGTCGAAGCGTACAGCATTTTCTGGCGCACCTGCACAGGCCGGCATCTCTGGTTCCAGGTGTGTTCCCTAAAGTGTGGGTGAAGCTTTTATTTTCTCTATACAGTCAAATCTCGGTACAGCGAACACCACTTTAACGAACTTTTCAGATTAACGAACTTAAAAAAAATCCCGTGCTGACTGCCTATGGTTGTAATGCAAAATTATTTCACTACAACGTACTTCAGAATAACGAACATTTCAAAATAACGAGCACTATATTTAGCTCCGCATCATGTTAACAACACCTCAGTACTACGAACTCATATTCTGAAGTGCGCAGCCGGAGCGGCAGGCTAGCTGACGACACGGCGAGCGGACGCCTTCCAAGTTGCAACTCGCTCCGTTGAAAACGCGAGACGGCGCAATAGATAAGAAAAGACAAACTACTTTTTTCTTTTTTTTTGTTTAAACGGCGACGGGTTTGGGTTCGAAAAGAGAGAGAGAGGCAAAGAGAACGTGCGAAAGTGTGAGAAAAAAAAAAAGAAAAAAAAAGCTGGAGAGAACTTTTTTTTGTTTTTGTAGGGAAGCGTGGCGAGAACTCTTTTTGCATTGCGATTCTCTTTCTTTTTTTATTTTTTTTTTTTGTTGACGGCTATTTTACAAAGCACGTTAGTCTACGGTGGCACCGCACTGGCTGCGTCGCCGGAGACGCGTCGGGTTTATCTTTGTCATCTTCGTTTCTCACTTCTGCGTGTGCTGTGAGCCTTGTCAGACGCGGCTTCTTTCGGTGTTTATTGCGTCCACAAAGCAAGCCAGCGTTCGTGTTGCGGTGCTGCGGTATCAAAAAAAAAAAAAAAAAATAGAACGATCTTTTGTGCTGCAAAGTTTGTGCTGCACGCATAAAAAAAAATCACCGATTACTTTAAATAAATGTGTTTTGTCTGATGTTGGCTTGTGCATCTTTGTGCAAAACAAGTTCAAGGACCCACCTTTGTAAAGGTAGGACGTTTTAATCATTGGAAAATAAGTAATTATGGTTAATTTCGCGGTTTTCACTATAACGACCTTTCAGAATAACGAACAATTTTCCGCGGCCCCCTGAAGTTCGTTATACCGAGATTTCACTGTAAACCTTAAGTGACATTATAAACCTAAGTTAGGATTTGTTTTCGCACGTCTCAAATTGGGGGGGAAAGGGAGTGGCAAAAGACACTGATTAAGAAAAGGAAGGACAGCTTTTAATGCACTTGAATACTTTTTTCTACATCTATGAAATTAATTTGCAATGCCGTTAATGATGCAATCATGCACATTTAATAATTAGAACCACCTGCATTGCATAGGGAGCCTCCAAGAGTTACTGAAGGCTACAAGTAAGAAACATGTATGTATAGAGAGCTTTCACATTTAGCTTACTTGCCCGTGGCGATGGTAAAAAAAGGAAAGTCCTCTTTCCTCTCATTTATATTGCACCATTTTTGTTGTTTTTGCTTCAAAAGCTTGGTCCTAAAATTTCCTTCATAAACTGGAGTTGGCCTTCAAATCCAATATGTTAGAAGATCCCAAAACTTCAGAAATATTAACCCGTCCATCTCAAGGCTTTGAAATGTTTGCAGCCCTGAAACTACTTAATATTAAACCTCCAAAAATAGTTAAAACCTCGGACGCTTGCAACATGTCCATTTCAAATAGGCCAGTACATTCCTTTTCTTCCCCAACAATAGCTGACCAATGGGCATCTAAGGAAAGGAATGAAGCAGGGTGGCACTTGCAGGAGAGTCATCAGGGGACCAGCTGATGAAGAGCCAGTTGTAACCATTCTGGCAGGGGCTGTCCAGCCGGAAGAACAGGTAGCACGGCTGACCGCCTTCCACCAGCGGTAAGACCAGGGAGTCATAGTCTGGGGACAAAAAATAATTGTTCCCTAGCAAACGCTACACATGCAAGGCAACACCGACTGCAACGAATGGATGGTATGCATCATTATTCTGTACTTCTAAGTGACAAGACTTTTTGATTGTTTAAGCATAAGCAGGATTTTGGCTCAGTTGAGCCGTGCTGTAAACAAAGTTGAGCATGTTGAGCTGTGAACAAAGTTTTGAGGTTCGTGAACCATGTTCATAGGCCATCACGCGGGAGAGCTAAGAACTTAGTCGGATCCCTTGACGCATTCCTCGAATAAGTGACACGTTTGAGAAAGCAACTCAGCTTAATTTCCTTTATTGAGGAAGCAATGCAGCCCTCTATAGTCTCATCCAGGAAGGTCATTGTGATGATGTGACTCAGTGTGCAAAAGAAGAAGTGCAAGTCAACCGACGGATCGGCTCGGAGGGACAAGGGAAGACGACGAAGAAGAGAAGAGATGGGGAGGGCGTGCACAGAGAGCGTGCGAAGGACTGGCCACGAGAATGTGCTAGGTCGGAACAACACTATCGACCAGGGCAGTCAGCGGCTCGCTCCTACTGTCTAACCAGCAGCCTGTTCCAGAGAGGGAAGCGCATAGAAATCTCCACTGTCCGGCTTCCTACTTCACGAGCACTTGGTGCGGTGACCCTTGGGTCATCGACGGAAGCCAACCGCTCCCGCTCCTGACTGCCAGCTACAACCGGGGCCCGACAACGACAGCTCCAGACACAAGACCCGCTGCTGCGCATGGTTGTTCAAAGACATGGTGACTGTTGCACTTCCCTTTCTTTCATTTCTTTAACTAAGTTTTCTTTTTTTCTTTCAGTATAAGCATATGAACTCTTGATTTCTTTTGTAAATATATGTTTTAAGAAAAACGAAGGACATTGTATCTTGTCAATTATTAACCCCAAAGAACCTTGCTACAGTCATAATAGAATGCAATCTCATCAAAGTATTTATCAAACTGCACATTCAAGCTCGACATAAACCAAGTCAACAAACTCTTTTAATTTAGCGGGTGACGTGCAGGTGCTGTTAGAAGCAGGAGGGCCTGTGACGCTAACGAAACCTGCGCTGTGCCCGCTGCGAAGTAGATAAAGCAAATGTTTGTACAACATGGAGCAAGCGTTCCTTGCCGCAGTCAAAGTATAGTTGCACGAAACATGTTCTACTTTTCATGAAACAAATAATGCAGGGGAGTTCATTAGTGCTTCTCGACATAACATCGCCCCTTTATCCCAAATTGTCTGCAACCGAGTGGAGTTGCTTTTTAATCAAACTTGGCAGCATGCATGTGCATACCTGCACGTTGATCATGTATTGTAGCGCTGGCATCTCTCGTCGTTGACAGAGTGATAAAGGCAGGCAGGAGCTTTTGCAAGCCCCTCTCTTCGCTTGACAGCTAGTTGCTCTAAGCCTTTTTACTTGCTGCGCAAGGCGCTTGATTTGGTCGGGTAAATGGGTCCCATGAAATTTACCACGGCAGGAAGCTCACAAATGTCATAAAGGTGAAATGATCATAACTCTGAGAACACGGCATTCATGCGGTTGTCAAATATGATGCGTGTAGAGCGTCATACTACCACTTGCTCATCACGGACTCAATGTTGAACGAACGTAAACAAAGTGTCAGTACTGTCTGCGCTGGTGAGCTTTACAAAGAATATGTGGTAAAACATGTTTCTGACCTCTCCGCATTGTTTCTATAAAAACGAAACACGTATTCATATATTTGTAGCTGTGTTCTTTTTCTTATATAAAAATAAGCACCATTATATTATATTATATTATAATGCAGAGGTCTAAATTGTCTACTGTACTTTATGCTATTCTAAGCAACAAAATGAGGCACAATTCACTGGCAGGGGGCTTATGCAAATGAAATGCAAGCGTGCCGGCGGAGCATGCAGTTTTGTTTTTACTGTTTTTTATAGGAAACTACAGGCTCTTGTCAGTTGCAGAGTGAGACAATCGAGTTTGATGAACAGTAGTGGTGTGTATGTCAAACCACACCCTGCCATTCTGACACTGCCATTGACTGTAACTGTGTCACAAATGCAACACTGATTTAATGAACTCGGGGCACGCATACCTTGTTCCCACGAGCCCTTGGGTGCCTTGTGGTCGACCAAGGTCAGCTCTTCTGCAATTGGATTAGGAACATCAATCGACAGCTGGGCAGCTGTGAAACCTCGGTTCATTGAAGCAAAACAGGCATCGGGTAACTCACCTTCAACAATCGATACCTTGAACACCCTCACTGTGCCATCCCTACACCTTGCAAAGAACTTCTTCAGCCCTGCATTGGCTGCAAGGCAGAGAAAAGAGAGGTTCAACATTTCTTGGTGATGTCACAATGCCTGAAGAATTTCCATTATAAAACTGACAAACGGGGGGGGGGGGGGGGGGGGGGTGTTACAAGTAATAGCAAAACCTTGGCGGGAGCATCAGATGTCCTTAGACATTTACAGCATACAGAAAATCTATAACAAATGATCTTTCCCCCGTGGACAGGGGCAAGAAGGAGGAAGGGGGATTATTATTTATTTATTTTTGCTGTATTAATTATAATATGAATCAGAGCAAATCATATTTAGAGATGCAGAAACAGGAACAAGCTAGTAGACGACACAAGCACAGAACCCAGCACTTTTTTGCAAGCTTGTGTTCTATTTCCTCATAGCAATTAGACGAGACAACGAGGAGCCTAATTCACAGCATTGTTAGTCTACTTCCTTACTGGTGGCGGAGCTGGCCATAAAAATTATTCTTTCATTCTTTCGCAAAACGATCTTCAATTTCAACCCAGAATTCCTCGAGCCATGGTTTCCCGTAATCCCCTAAATTATCATACACTTATCTCTTCCGGGATGCAAATAAAGGTCACGATCCATTATCCATCGGCACTTTGCAAGGCTAAACACGTTCGTTAAACGCCCACGACATCGACTCGGCTATTTTCGCGCGCGCGTGTCTGGCATTGCGCATCAGCTGTCAGCGAACCGTGACATATGCAACGGGACATTCGAGCACGCAATTCCACGGCTGCCCCAGTGCCGGTGACTAGACAATAACAGGGGGATATACGTTTACGCGCAAAAATAAATTCGGCGGATGCATGCCTCTGGCACGAACTGTCAGCGTTCAGCTATCATCCACATATCTCTTTCGGAGGGCAAATGAACGTCATTATCCTCTGTCGCGGGCACATTCCGATTAAATTCGCACTCGTGCAATCGTTCACAAGTGCACCTTGCCTCGGGTTCCCTGAACTGTATAGGTACTCAGGCCGGTCGAATCGGGAAGGCATGCGAGGTCCATGTAAAGGTGAAGTCGACTCCATATGATAACGTTGCTAAAGTTGCACTCTTGTGTACGTTATTTCGACACAAAAACGAAGGCTTTCTACTCACGGTTGCGTTCATCACAACGCCGAGAATTTCACAATAACAAGCTGCCAAGTTTACACGCTAAAATATAACAGTGGTGTCCACTGTTAAAAGCGACTCGGCGGTGTCCACAGTTTCCACGGGCAATCATCTAAACTCCTGACTTTCACGCACCAACACTGCAACCACAGTCGATTCAAAGCATTTACAGGTAGATTGTCTACCGCTGTATGATTAGGTCCGTTGACTCACAAGAACAGGTCGACAGATCGAAGTAAATCGACTGGTGCACTGCTTTACATGCAGTAGGGAAGCCCCGCTATTCGGTAGACGGACCCACACCGAACGGCACCGTCCGACGATGAACGGTCCAAAGAAGCCCACGTCTAGGTGCAATGCCCGTACATTACCCTGGATTCCGGTTTGATGGGACATCTTTCCTGTCGCCTCGTTGCCGTTGTTGATATCGCCCAGATCACGGAGCCGGATTTTTGTTTGTTTTTCCGCCCCTTCTCTGCAGGTTTGACTTCAAGGGTAGTACGTCACGCCCTCGCTAGGAACTCGCGCAACAATGTCCGATCGGCATGGAGCCGATGAAACGAGCCGAGATCAGTGTAATAGAATGAACGAGCGGGTCAGGTAGACTAGTTCTTGTTAGCCTCCGCACGTTTCACACCGCCAGACCACCGGCCCCACGATTGCCGACAACCGCCGCCGAACACGGAGGAGGTGGAGAAGGGCCTTCCGAGCAGGTTATTTGGCCTTGCCGCGGTCAGATGGCGCCACGATCGTTTGCGCGAGCGTCACCTAGCGAATCAATTTAGAAGGAGTACGCGGGAAATTTGAACGGCGTTTGGCTTTCATCGAGTTTCCTTTGATGGGTAAGCCCCTAACGCATCACGTATCTCCGGAGTGATAGGTTGCCGAGTGTGTTAGCCCACCGCAAATTGGAGCACATGGAGCGAAAGCTCGTGCTGCAGAACTCAGCGATACTGGGTTCCAATGCCCACCCTGCACGTTTCTATCTGGTTGACGACTGTACTCGCACGCTGCCGTGTACGTGTCATTAGAAAGTTTTCGTAGATCGTTTTCGTCGTCCCGCAATGCTCTCCGCAACCCGCTACGATACCCGTTACGATACCATCGACGCGCAGGTGCAGTAGCGGCTTCTTCGTTGCGGAGGGCTTAGCGGGGGAAACGCTGTCTACGAAAACTCCCTACTACTGAGAGATGCGTGTTAAAGACCCCAAGCCAGTATCGGCTTAAAGTATTTAACGTCACGCAGTAGCGATACGTACACGACCGCGCGCGGGTACAATGCTCAACAAGATAGGAACGGGCAGGGTCCTCCTGAGCTAAAATAAATACAGAGTTTCCGAGAAACGAGAACCACGTGTTTATCGGCCTGGGTATATAAACTATGCATCGCAGAAAGCTCAAACTCTCCGAGGAGGTGACGATGGCGGCTGGGATAGAACGTGAAAGTTTGAGAACATGAGGCTACCTGAATCAAAAGATAATTGAGAAAAACAAAATTTCTCTATGAGCCGACGTCCATGCTAAGCCTAATATACAGGGTGGAACAAGGAGACGACAGGCTCTTTAAATCGACCGGAAAATTCGGTTTCTTAACCTATCGCGCTACGACTTTGTGCAGCGTTGTCCACAGATGGTGCATTTTTTTTTTAAATTTCCAAAGAACGAACTTACCTGAGGAAAAAGTAAAAAAAGAAAAAGGCTTAGCTCCTATGGAAACACAGCGACGCCACCGGTCTTCAAACAACACGGCGCCATTTCGCACGGGAGACAAGAGATGGCGCAAGCGGTCGCGACGCCAACTGCCGCCAACGAACGAGCAGACGACTCCAAGAGCCGGCGTATTTAGCAGACAAGGAACTGCAGTTGCTTGTTGTTACCGCGCCTGTTTTTGTTTCTGCGACTGTCGCCGCCTGCGGAACGCGCGCCGCTTTTGAGTCGAAAAGATTGTCTGCTAAAGACGCTGGCGCGCCGTATGCTCGTTCGTAACGTTGGCTCGTTCGTTGGCGGCGTTCGTTGCGCCACCTCTTGTGTCCCGTGGGAAACGGCGCCGTGCTCTTTGAAGACCGGTGACGTCGCTGCGTTTCCATAGGAGCTAAGCCTTTTTCTTTCTTTACTTTTTCCTCAGGTAAGTTCGCTCTTTGAAAATTTTACAAAAAAAATGCACCATCTGTGGGCAACGCTGCACAAAGTCGTAGCGCGATAGGTTAAGAAACCGAATTTTCCGGTCGATTTAAAGAGCCTGCCGTCTCCTTGTTCCACCCTGTAGTTAAAAGACGAAAGGACACAGTGCAAGCATGTAACATATATTTCAGTAAAAAAAAAAAAATACTTCTCATAAAAAAATGAGGATATTCTTTTCTTTCTTGCTGATACTTTTTTTTTTTCCACTGAAATATGTGTTGTAGGCGCCCACAGTGCCATTTCTTCCTTTGACGATATTAGGCTTAGCTGGACGTCGGCTTATTGAGAAATTTGGTTTTTCTCAAATATATTTTGATCCAGTTGACGTCATGTTCTCAAACTTCCGCGTTATATCCCAACTGCTATTAGCGCCGAGATGTTTCGGTGGCGCCCTCTTATGGTTTCCCTCCGTGACGTCACGACTGGGATTTGCCTCGCCGTGACGTCACGAGTTGTTATTCTGGCTACTTACCATCGGGGGCGACGACGAGTTCGATGGTGTGTTTAAAAAGCACAGTAGAAGCTAGGAGCCATCGCAATCCGAAACTAACACCGTCAAGGTTGACAATCTGACAGTGCTCATATGCCCATGTTTTGGCCAATCGTGGAAAGCTAACCACAGCGACGCTTTTGGCCGCGCACATCGCTAATAGCGTCCCATCCTCACCGAGTTTGTGCTTTTTTCTGCGATGCTTAGTTTATTTACACGAGCCGAAAAACACGGTTCACGTTTTCGGGAACTCCCTTTGTTGCTATCACTATAGTAGGTTACAAGTCAAGAAGGTAGCGGCAAATGCCCCTCAAAGGGAATCATATATCCCTCCGCCACCTCCGCATCCAATAGCGTCCCATCGTTTCCGTGACGTTGCGGCCAACGTGCGAGTAGGGTCTTGCCTTTCTGTACATATTTGCTTTATCTTTCGACTTTGACTTAGCATTGTGGAAGCCACGAGAGGGAGATTAGAGTCTTCCCCTTCCGATGCAAACAAAGACGACTTTCGGGGATTAGCTTCCCCCTCCGATTGATACAAAGGCTGCTTTCAGGGGCTCGGTTCCCTCTCCGATGAATACAAAGGTCGCTTTCTTAAAACGTGGGGGTCGGAGACAAGTTGTCACCACTCTGTGGCCATTATCTATCCATTGAAGCGGAACAAGGAGCGTTTCCAGTGAACTCTTCTTTCGATTGCGGAGGGATTTGAAACCGGCGCACCACGCTTGTGGGAGGAGCTTCTCCTACCTTCTTGACTTGTAACCGACTATAGTGGCACTCCACTGGCAACATTTCTCATCTGCAGCCGAGACTCCAGACGCCCACTGGTGTGGTCTAACTTCTCACTGTCTAAACAAACAACACAGTTTTGGCGTATCTCCTCTTCCGAAGATCAGTGTTGAAGGGTATCGAAATCGTACCTTACAAGATGACGACGATGATGATGATGATGTATGAAGACTTTTCCAAAGTGCACGCCATCTAGTTGCTGTTGCGCCAATTATCCGAAAACGCCATTGTTTTGGGCAGGGTGTCGAACTGAAACTCTTTTCGGTTCGGTTCAGGTTAAGGTTCACATATTTCGGTTCGGTTCAGGTTCAGTTCCGGAGCGGAAAAAATAACGGTTCGAACCGGTTTAAACCGATTCATACTGGTTCATATAACGGTTCAATAAAAGGTAAAAAGTTTATCCGAATATTCGCACACCTCCACTGCCATGAAGTGGGTTACTATGGTATAAAATAAACTCATTTATTGATTTTGTGTACTCCATCTGTCTATTGGAATAATGTTCAAAAATTCAAGACGTAACTTGGGAAAAAAATTAAATATATCTACTGCAAGAATGAACGAGTGCCTCTCCAAAATGTTTGCATGCACACGTCATCTTAATTTTACTGATATGTACGCTCTGCCTTGGCTGCGTGAAACGACTGGAGGAGAAGGACATCATCTAGCATGTCCGGACTCACAATAGCGTTCGTTGAAATGATATGATGTAGTTTAACCCCGAGAAGGTCCTTTCCACGCTGACTTGCGTGGCCGGTACTCCAAGAGCGACGAGTGCAAGTGAATGTAATTCGGGGAACCGGGACTTTTCGTCTTCCCAAAATTTCAAGACATTGCTACCCTGGCTAATTCGGGGCACCTTTTCAAGGCCGTCCAGTAGGGTCTGAAGCTCCCCAAAGATCGAAGAATGGTCGCTAAATGCTTTCAGGCAGCCGCTTTCTTCTTCCATGAGGAACGGTTCGAGGTCGTCATCGAGGCAAGTGGCAAAAATATACTCTAAAAGAAAAGGGTGTCGTCTGACACCCTTTTGTCCCATATAATGCACCCCAAAACTTCAGTTCGACGTACAGCTCACTATAGTCGAACAGACGGCCCCAAATTTTACGAGGGGCTTGATGACGGTGCGATATAATTTATTAAACAGCTAAGGTACGTATCAAATATCACAGAAAGAAAACACTGAAATTTTGCAGTAGGGGCAAAAAAAAAAAACGATTATTTTTATTTTATTTTTTTGTAGTCAGTAATGGACCTCTTGGCGAATATGTGCTGCCACCTAGACTCGCGAATCGGTTCGAGACTAGGTGACTGGAAAACAACGCGCGCCCAAGGCCTCTCCCACCCGTTCCACACCCAAAACGTCAGCTACATCCTGTTCACCCATTGAGGCGATGTGACCGAGATACGGCTCCCCCAAGCTCACCTTTGTCCCCATCGTGCGCAATCTTCCGCCCCGAGGTCGACACAACGAAACCGCTCAAAGGCGAGAAATGCAAGATGGCGGATTGTTTGGAACTAGATACTCTCGAACGCAGGAGCATGAAATACTCCGCGCATGCGCACCGCGTATTTCTACAAAAGGTCCATTCGAACATTAGCTATTTTAATAAGTTGAACAAAAAACGGAGAGAAAAGAAGACGAATCCTTGCTGTGCGGACTGCATCGCATGGGCTCCCGTCTCGAAGCCACTTTTCGGCGGAAAGTGTCAGCCCTTGGGCTCGAATCTTTTGGAAGACTTCCAGACCATCGCCCTGTGCCTGGCGAGAGAGGACTTTGACGAACTACGGGCACCTCGGCCATTTGCTGGCCAACTGTCGGCCCAGCGAACCAGCTAGGCCTAGCTT
Organism: Ixodes persulcatus; assembly: GCA_013358835.2. Taxonomy (NCBI): domain Eukaryota; kingdom Metazoa; phylum Arthropoda; class Arachnida; order Ixodida; family Ixodidae; genus Ixodes; species Ixodes persulcatus. The sequence goes on from JABSTQ010007289.1 coordinate 12,139, forward strand.
GCTGCCGCGTCGCGGGGGACTGAGCTCGTCGAGTACGAGCGCCAGGGACCTGCAATGTCGGTGTACGCCGTGGAAGGCGAGACAATATCACCGTCGGAGCTGGCGGACGGAAAATGGGAAACTGTTCTTCGGAACCACGACCGACTACGAGACCTGAAGGCTAAAGGGCCCGCATCGACCGACGACGAGCCTGAGCAGCGGCACAGCCAAGGCAAGTCGAGCTCGAACTTTCCAGCGCGAAAGAAGGAGAAAAAGCGCCTACTTGCCGTCCGCAAGAAAGCCAATCTCCCGCGCTTACCGACCGGGGACTACAAAATCGTCTGCCGACCGCAAGGTTGGAATCTGAGGGACTTTGCGCCCGGACTACTACTCTTCTGCGCCTGCGAAGCGGCCAGGCTGCCGTACCAAATGGTGAAAAATGAAGACATAATCCGAGTTAATTCGGCCAATAACACCCTCACGCTATGCACTCCCGACCGTCAACGGGCGACAGCATACGCCAACATCGCAGCATTGAACCTACAAGGTCAAACCCACAACGTGACGTCGTATGTGGCGGCGCCCGAAGACTCGGTCAAAGGGGTCATATACAACGCCTACGCGGGAGACTCGCCTGAATCGGTCCGCCAAGGCTTCGGAACAAGAAACCCAGGGATAGAAGTTGTGGATGCCCGAAGGATCGGACAGTCCCAAACGATACAGATCACGTTTTTTGGAAAGAAGCTACCCAGCCAAATCATCTACCAGTGCGGCGTCTTTCGGGTCCACCCCTTCAGGGAGCAACATGAAGTTTGCTTCAACTGCAGGAGAGTAGGACACCGGGCCGATGTCTGCTACAAACCCAAAACGCTCCTCTGCCGCCGTTGCGGAGAAAATCACCCACCCCCGGCGCAAGGAGAACAGCCCACCTGCCAACCCGCCTGCATCGTCTGCAATGGGGGCCACAACACAGGCAGCCGGAATTGCAAGTTCAGGCTGATTAAAAAGAACCAACAAGCAGCGTCCCAGGGCAACCTGACACCCAACCAAGGGGACAACGACTCAACACTCGCTGGTCACCAGTCACGGTCCAAACTCCGGGGACAGGGTGCTACCGGAAACGGAGGCAACCATAGCCGGCACTCCTCCAGCTCCTTCCCGCCACTGGGGAGGTCAGCAAGCAAGGAGAAGAGAAGCTCGAGCCGCGGACGCAGCGAAAGCCGCTCCAACAAAAAGGTGAGCTGGCCGGCAGAGGCCTCCCAGTCAGTGAATGCTCAAGAGAAGGAATTAAAACTCCTACTACAATCCCGAGACCAAGAAATAGCCAAACTTAAGAAAGAGTTGGCTGAAATTAAACGCCTCTTACAAGCGCCTCAGGCAACAGCAGCCACTGCGCGGTACCCTCCCCCCACTGCGTCCCATGCTTCTGCCATTAATGCGATGGACACTGACGCCATTCCCCCCACTCCCCCCACCGCGTCCCAGGTTGCTGCCAATAATGCGACGGAACCAGACGTCAGAATAGCACCTAAGAGACCGCTTCCTCTAAAGGAATGCGAAGAATCCAAAAGAAAGGCCGAGGCGTCGGAAGCCGACACCTTACAGCCGTCGAAAGCGCCTACCAAACTCGCGGCAGACATAAACACTCTCTCCGAGAAAACTAGCATAATTTCAACAGAACAAGCAGCCTTCCAAGGCCTTGTTACCGACAAATTTGCAGCGTTAGATAACTGTTTTACAACCCTAGAGGGACAAGTACCCCAAATAGCCACCTGCATGCAACAAATAATGGGTAGACTTGCAACCATCGAGGCCCGCCTACCCCCGATCTTGGATCTGCCCACGACGCCACAACCCTGTATAATCCAGCCTGGTTCCACGCCAAAAATTTAAAATTTGGCAATGGAACTGCAGAGGCTTCTGCCGTAAGCGGGCCCACTTGCAGTTCCATATCCAACATACACTCTCTGGTGCAACCCCAGACGTGATTGCATTGCAAGAAGCTAGTGGCAGGGCTACACTGCCAGGCTACAGAGCTTACCTGCCAACCAATTATGACACTAGTACCACAGCCAGCTCTTTCACAGCCACGCTCGTGCACAGAAACATCACTGCGATTCAACATTTCATAAACGAATCGGAAGAAGACTACACCCTACTTGAGATAGTACCAAGGCAAAAAGGAGACACAAACCTTTTTATTCTTAATGTATACAACCCGCCCAAAAACAGAGGCAAGGGACTACCACACTTGTTGATAAACACAGTGAAGCTGGCTACTAGAGCTCAGCTAATAATTGTGGGGGATTTCAACTCTCCACACCCAGCATGGGGATATACCAGAGCAACTTCGAAAGGGAACCTGCTCTGGAAAACTATACAATCCCTAGGGCTCACAACGCTGAACAACCCGAGCGATCACACACGCATGGGTAACAGTGTATCTGTAGACACATCCCCAGACTTATTCCCTCTCTAAAAATGTCACGGACGCAAAGTGGATCAACACCGGGGAAAATCTTGGTAGTGATCACTACATCCTTAGCATTACCTTCCCCACGAAAAAACTCAAAACCAAAGCTAAAGAAATACGAACCACGGATTGGGACAAGTTCAGGGAATTTCGTAACAAAACAGCCCCAAAGGAGATCAATAACCTTAGCGACTGGGTAAGCTCTCTGATTGAGGATGTCAGCTCCGCTAGCGTTGTGGTGTCAGTTGACAAAGAGGAGCAGATTGCAGACTCACAACTCTTACACCTATGGGAGGCACACAAAGGTCTCCAAAAACGCTGGAAGAAGCAAAAACACAACAAACGACTTCGCAAAAAGATCACTGAAATCGAACGGCGAATCGAAGAATATACACTTACACTCCAAACACAACAATGGAACCAAATATGTGAAAACATGAATGGACAACTAGGAAATAAGAAGACATGGCACCTTCTACGACATCTCCTAGACCCAGAACAAACACGTCCCGTGCAACAAAATCAGCTTTACAGGCTCATACATAAATATGAGGGTACGACAGAAGACCTAATAAAAGAGCTAGCAGACCGCTATCTAAATACGGATGGGGATTCCCTACAGTCCGACTACCGGGGAACACCTAATCCAATTTTAGACGCCGACATAACAGGCGCAGAGGTTTGGCACGCAGTTGGACAACTGCGGACAACCTCTGCGGCGGGACCAGACAAAGTGACAAATAAGGCTCTCAGGAATTTAGACGCAACATCGATTGCAGCAATTACGGACCTTATGAACAAACACTGGCAGGCAGGCAGCATACCACAAGAGTGGAAACATGCGAAAATCACCTTTATTCCTAAAGCAGGTAAAAAACTCAACACTGAGAATCTCCGCCCTATTTCACTTACGTCATGCCTAGGCAAACTAATGGAGCATGTCATCCTCACCAGACTCCAAAACTATGCGGAGGACATAAACCTCCTACCTGAAACAATGCTAGGATTCAGGGCTCATCTATCTACCCAGGACATACTCTTGCAGCTAAACAAGGATATAATCGAAGCTGAAAAGGGAACTGGAACCAAAGCAATATTGGGGCTAGACCTTCATAAAGCTTTCGACAACATCTCCCACAAAGCTATTTTGACAAACCTGTCAGAAATCAACCCCGGGGAAAAGATGTACAACTACATCCGATCCTTCCTTACTAACAGAACAGCAGTGATAACGGTCGGAACAATAGAGTCTGCCCCATTCACACTAGGAAGCAAAGGAACACCGCAGGGCTCCGTCCTGTCCCCTTTCCTTTTTAACCTCTCCCTCATCAAAATTCCCCTAAAATTGGCAGAAATACCAGACCTTCATCACACCTTCTATGCAGACGACATCACGCTTTGGGTAACCAAAGGATGTGACGGCTACATAGAAGACACACTCCAAAAAGCAGTGGACATTATTGAGGCATGCGCATGGGAAGCCGGCCTATTTTGTTCAGAGCAAAAATCGGAACTCTTTGTGATCAGACACAAACCAAGGGGAAGGAGAACTTCTCTTCCACAAATGAACATCTATGTCAATGGACGATCCGTCAAAGAGGTACAAACTATGAGAATACTAGGGTTGTATCTACAAACGAATGGAAAGAACAATGCTACACTCACTAAGCTCAAATGCACGGTAGAAGCGACGGCGCGATTAATCCGTCGCATAGCTAATCGAAGGCAAGGGGTGAGGGAACAAGATCTGTGCCGACTAGTACAGGCCTTTGCGCTAAGCAGGATACTCTATGCCACCCCTTATCTCAAATTTGCGAAAGCAGAAGAGGACAAATTGGATAGCATGATACGGCAGGCCTACAAAGCCGCCTTAGGACTCCCGCTAAATGCCTCAACCGAAAGGCTTCTGAGGTTAGGAATACACAACACCTACAATGAACTGAAAGAAGCCCATTTAATGGCTCAAACTGCGAGATTAGCCATTTCCAAAATTGGCAGGAGTATTCTAACCAGGCTTGGCATTAACTATCAACCTAGTAATAATGACACTAAAGTAGACTTGCCTCGCGACTATAGGGCAGCCCTACTAGTCAAACCACTTCCGAAAAACATGCACCCGATACACCATGAGGGCAGAAGACAGGCACGAGCCAAAGCCTTACATGCTAAATACGGACAGCGCAACGGAATAATTTATGTGGATGCAGCACAATACAAACATACAAATGCCTTTGCAATTGTGGCTATGAACGAGAACGGTGACCACATCGTCTCAGCAACCATCAAAACCAAATCTTCCGAAACGGCAGAAGAGGCAGCTATAGCCCTCGCCCTAGCTCACTCCCAAGGCAGTACTATTTTTTAGTGACTCTAAAATGGCTATCAATAATTTCGCAAAAGGGCGAATTACGAACACCTCCCTCAAACTCCTAAATGCCACCAAATTCTCACCTAATTACTCCCAACTAATATGGGTCCCAGCCCATTCGGGGAATCCGGGAAACGAAACAGCCCACGATAAAGGCCGAGGTTTCGTCGACCGGGCAGTGGATGAGTCTGGCTTCCTGAATCCCACGAAGGACTCCATGATCACATATCATGATCTAACCAATCATTTTAAACTAGAGAGAAGAACTTTCCCCCCTCCGCACAAAAGTCTGACTAAAGAACAGGAGGTTACGTGGCGTCGTCTCCAGACGCGATCGTTACGCACCCCTTCACTCCTCGCGCACATTTATCCTGACCAATACAACCCAAACTGTAAACACTGCGGCCAACGAGCCAACTACGACCATATCCTGTGGGATTGCAAAATAGAGCCACCCCCGGGTGACCTACTTACAAATCCTTCTCTCGAGCGGTGGGAGACCGTGCTGGCCAGCTCTGACCCCAGAACCCAAGTTCTGGCGGCGGAGTGGGCTGACAAAGTCGTCGAGGGCTATGTACTCCCGACCACTTAACGCGACCTCTTATAGCACCAAGCTCTTTTCGATGAATAAACGTTTTACAATCAAATGAACAAAAACGGCTACGAAGCCGTTCGTGAAAGTTGGTACCGTCGGTTCGACGTGAGTATGCTGTACGTCGAACTAAAGTTTTAGGGTGTCTTTTATGAGACAAAGGGTGTAAGAATACACCCTTTTTTTTCTGAGAGTGCAGCCGCACAGAATATGCAGTGTTGGACAAAATACTCGATAAAAGTATTTAAGTTAGGTTACTAAATACCTGCTTTATAGAGTATTTAAAATACCACTCAAGTTACTTTCACTATAAGGTATCTCGAGTAGAGTACAAATACTTAGAAATGTAATTCAATTACTTTTGAAGATACTTCCGCATTGCGTAATTTGTGCCGACGTCAATGACATTGAAAATTATACAGTTGCACAAATCTGGTTTACCAGAAGGGTTTATTAGCACGTAACAACACAAAACGGTAAAAAAAAAAGCATTGTAGGGCTATTTTATGCAGTCCAACTATAAGGAGCAGGATATTTGCATGAATGACCAATGATGAAGCGGATAACAACTGGAGAAACTATACGTTTAATGCGGCAAACATGTACTCAAAACAAAGTAAAAAAAAAAGGCGTCGCAGGCGTCGATGTCGGAGAAACAGCAGGATCGAGCGCTGGGACGAGACTGACTCCGGACCGCCACGCGGAACACCTAATTTGTACCCGCGTGGGTCTCTAGGACATTTGGCGTAGAGCGTTCGGTGCGTACAACATTCGTAACTTGATCACACGACAAGGTTCTCGAACTTACGAGAATGTCAAGTTCAAAGAATAAACAAAAGAGGAGGCCACTCCGCGCGACAGCCAAATTCGGCCACGCACTCGCTCGGTAACGCGCGTGGCAATATCACTGATACATGTTACAAAACAATTTTGGGACAGAATATCACGTCCTGCGGCGCATCTTAGACGCATCGTTTAACTACAATCCATATTCCCTATATGGGGAGTTCACTATAAACGAAGTTGGGATGCGGATATGAGTGAATGGATAACAAAAACAACCCGCATAATACCCACGGCAGTGGCCGCACTTTCTTCAAGTAGGTTGCATTTAGAAAGGCACTCAACATTGGGGGACGCTTTGTTGGGATTTTGAGAAGTCATCCAGCTTTTAGTTCGTTTCCTGTCCTGTTCTCTGCTTATCAATGTTCGCTTGCAGATAGTGTTCGCGAGAGCAATAAGTGACGGACTGACGACAAAAGGAAAATTAACAAAAGAAAACCTCCATGTTTTGCCGTAGCGGGGTAAAATATAAAACAAGCAAAACAAAAAAAATGTGTCCACTTCTCTTTTTTTTTTTACACTTAAGTCTGCGTTGTTGTCGTAGGTCGTTTCCCGGTCTGCGTTGCACCTCAGTGTGGCAATCTTTACTACCGTAAAACTCCCCGTTTTGTTTGAGGATTTTTCGGGGGAAACTCTAGGAAGCAAAAGGCGCCTTTGGGAAGGCGAGGGGAAAACCTCATTGTACGAGCTTTGGGCTGAAATATGAGTCACAATCGGCAAAAAAAAAAAAACGATGTTTTTTTTCACGAGCTCAATCAAAGTCACCGTAGCTAATCGGAGCTAGCAACAGGATTTGCTTGCTGGAAAGAATGTTCATGTTTGCTCGTGCCACGCCCACGCCACTTCATACCGAAAAACTCGAAAAATGGCGGAATGTAAAAAAAAAATGTATTTGAGATAATGAGTACAAGATACCCAGAAATGTAATTAAAATAGAGTATCAAATACTCTCGATCAAAAGTATTTGCAAGATACCAAGATACTTCAAAAAGTATTTTAAATACAGTATCTTGAGTAGAGTATTTGAGATAGGCACAAGTCTGAGAATATGTCGCTTGCGAGCAACACCTTTTCTTGCCGCTTCATGGCAGCTGCCAGCTGATTCGCGACCGGGGTGTCAAGTTTTGAAGTCTCAATTCGACACGTGAGCCATGCTCCGTAGAAGTTCCCCAAAGTTAGTTGCTCCTTTTCAAAGCTGCACTGTTGCTTCCTCGGCCGGCCCCAGGGAGGAAACTACGTTACTTATTGATGCCAGTCTTCTTGAGTACGGAGGTGTTCATCATTGTCTGCGATAAACTAGCCGCAGAACTCTCTCAGCTCCAGCAATCGTCGCATCATGGCGTCGGTGGACATCCACTTCGTTGCGCAATTCAGGATGGGCTTCTTCAGATTGAGCTTCCGAAGTAGGGACAACACGGTCTGCGACCTCATTTTTTTCACAACTTTTTGTGCCTTCTGTACGATGTCGCTAGCAGCTGTAGCAGTGGCGTAGCCAGGATTTTATTTCAGGGGGGGGGGGGGGGGGGGTCAACGAAGCAGGGTGAATGACGATGCAGGGTGAACTCGGTGGTACGGACGCTCACGCAAAGATTTGGGAGGCGATGATAAGATAAAACGGGTGAAGCTGCATTGTCATTTTTCAAAACGGAGCAGGCTTCATTTACATGAATACGGGCGTGGTGGCTCACTGTTCTACTGTCGTCGTAGTTCGGCCCACCAACTTCAAAAGCCTCCTCACAGCACGTAACTCCCTCCGTGTTTTGATGTACCACTGCATTACCAACGCGTGCCGGCCAGACAAAACAAAAATAAAGTTATACTGTCACAAAAAATACACAGCAACGCACAATAAAATCTCGACGCTGAAAAATCAGAGCAAGCGTCCACCCACCAACACTTGGCAATGTTCCAAGCCAGCATTGAAATTGCTGAGACAGCAGAAGTTGAAATTCTGATGCCGCGAGTAACAAGTCGGCAACATCACCGCTCTAACATTCCCGCTGGAAGCACGGAAGAGCATTTTAAGCGCTTTCTGTTCCTTCCTTTTATAGATTACCTGATCACATAGTTAGATGGGATATTTAAAAAGCACCGGCGTAGTACGTTGCAATTACTTTCGTTGCTTCTGCCTGCAAAGATCTTGAAAAGCGAAGCAGCTCCCGGCGCTGAAGAGTTTTTGTAGCTCCATCCAGGCCTGGGTCTCAGTTCCTGTACTCAATGCGAGCTGCTCATATGGGCTGCTAAATGCAAGAGGGAGAAACGTGAAACGCCCGTCACGTCTGCGCTACAGGCGGTCGCACTCTGTCCGGAGGCCCTATTCCCAAACGTCTGTCTTCTCCTCAAGATCCTAGCGACTCTGCGCATAACAACGGCGGAAGTTGAGCGCTTGTTCTCTTCATTATACGACAGTTGAAAACATATTTGAGAGCGTCCCCTTCGAACGAGCGACTGCTCGGTCTAGTGCTTTTGAATGTTCGCCGCGACATTGAAGTTCAATCGGAGGACATCCTGGATATTCTTTGCCGGGAACGCAGGCGGCTGCATCTTCTGACAGGGTATATTTATGCTTACCAAGGTTTTTATTTGTACATGACGTGTGAAGCCCAACTACCCAGAACACAATTTGCGACTCAAAAGTTTCTTTCTTTTCGCCCGAAAACTGCCGATCGAGAACTGGCCGGTTTAAGTCACGCTCACTCTCTACTCTCTAGTCACCTGCCGTTTTCTGCGGTTCTATGAAACATAACCACCAAAAATAATTAAAGTCGTGGGTCATCGAAGGCACACACTCAATACTAAAAATAGCCAAAAAATATTATACCCATTTTTTTGTGGCTGCTAAAAAAATGCAAATACGTTGATTGAAAAAAAAAAAAGTTTCGCAGCCACGTGATTTTCGGTAACTTGCTCCTCAAATATATTTCTTCTTCCTCCCAAGTCCAGTCTCGTTTTTTATTTCCATCAGTTTCGTTTACTGACTCTATTAAAAATATAGTGACGCTGTAGCAAAATATTGATTGGGCAGTCTCTGACACCATATTGGATCGCCAGGCGCTTGGCATAAATGAGGTGATCAAGAAAGGCAGTAAATTACTTTCTGAAATAACTAGTCACAGTTACTTTATTAATCGTGGTAATTTTTAGTCGAAAGCACGTGATGAGTACTCAAGGTGAGCGTGAGCGCAGCGCCACCCGTTGCTTACAGTGCAGTTGTTTTTACAAATGATTTAACACATCACTGACGTTGTTTTATATTATAACCATGTGTTCGTTTTATTATGTTCAATTTGGTTTGATTGAACTGTGTATTTTAGTGAGGATAGTTTGTTATACTTGGCCTTGAAATTGCCATCTTTCACCCCACAAATGTTTCGAACTATCTGTTCGTTCTCTATATATCTATAGATCAAGTTCCGCATCCCATCAAATAAACATGAATGAAGAAATATTGCCCATTTTATTTATGTGAGTATTTTCTATCCCACAAACACTTTTTCCCGAACGCATATAACTTGGAGAATGTCAGCGCTCCCCCTTTGCTCTATGGCCCGTGCAAAACCGACTGCCTGAGCCAGGGCCGTACCCAGAAAAACATTTCGGGAAGGGGGGGGGGGGGGGGGTTTCGGGGACAACGGCGGCCATTTTGAAAATGTCTATTGTCTTATTTTCGCCTATGAATCATGCGCATCGGTGGCATATAATGGAGAGTTATAGCAAACCGGAGAACCGGTCCCGGTTTGGTACCCGGTAGCCGACCGGCGCCACTGCGCGTGCGCAGAGGTGGAGATTAAAATCGGCTGGCTGCAAGTGCACCGACCATGTACCACGCACTGTACCGGGGCTTGTCCTCCGCTTTGCTAAAAAGGTAATAAAAGGATACTTTCAAATCGCTTGTAACCCAAAGAAAAAAAACTGTCAGGAATTTAATTCCTGGTAATGGAAAGGAATAAAAGTTGGTGTATAACGTTTGCCGATTCACCTGGACGACCCTGCGTTTTATGAGAAGTCGCTAGTTGCCTTCGCCATGCCGCTACCACCGTGCCTAGAGGGACCTACCACCGACTGCCAGCGAAATAATTTTTCACGTTCAGAGCAACCGCTCTCGTGAAGTTTTAAACCCCAGTTGCAATTCGTATCCATTCTATTCGTACGTAGGTTGAGGGCACAAACACGAAATCTGCGCATATCTTGAGTGCTTTGCGGGGTTCGGTACATCCCTTACGAGATCCGGAACCCTGCCTACCGGTGGCTCCTGACACGGCAGCACTGGAAGTGTCGTTCCGATACAAGCAAGGTGAGAATAATCGGAAGCAAACAGAGCCAAGCAGCACGATGATCAGCTCTTTATATTGCCGTTGACACATTCTGCTTGCACAGATACACTTCAAACACGCAAGGTTCCCGACGATTCGTTTCGTATTGTGAGCTGTTAAAACAACGAAGTTCTTCCTCCGCGGCAACTTGCAAAAGTCCGTGAGGACCTCTTCTGGGTCCACTTGAATTTCTCGGTGGACGCTGAGCAGCGCCAGTCCGGTCAATCTGCCTTGCTTCATGTGGTTCCGTAGGTAGCTTTTAAGTCTTCTCAATGTTGAGAAAGTCCGTTCTGGGGTTGAGGTGGATACGGGAAGTGTCGCCAGGATGCAGAGCAAGCTGGGAATATTCGGGAAGAAGTTCTGGTTACACATGCCTAGCGCTTGCAAAGCGCAAGCTGGCCGATCCTTCTCTTCGATTTGGCAGCACTTGCTCATCCACAGTGTCAACTCTGCGTTGATGATGTCGGCTGAGGGAATCTCACCCAGATAGAACTTAACTGCATCGTCAATAGCGGAAAGACTAGCTGAAGCGCAGTACCTCGGAAGCAACATGTTAAGCCCGGCCACAACGTTCCCGTGAGCATCGAAACGCTCTCTCAACTGGTTTTCAAAATATGTCAGCAAAGGCAGATACACATTTCTCCGGTAGTGCTCTTCGGCAGTAGCTGATGGCGCGTTGCTTCTTTGCATCTGCCTTGCAGTGATCCGTGGTAGAGCCATCACAACATTTGCACCTTCCAACAAAAAGCACGACTTCTCAAAAATCTTCTTAAATTCAGTTTCCGCGCTCAATTGTTTTGTGGAAAGGAGGTTTATAACAGTCTTTACGTGGTCACACACTTGAGACAAGTCACAGTCAATTTTTTTGTAAAAACTTGCAAAGTGGCAGAGTTGGAGAAAAGAGGTCACCAGAAACCTGAAGCGAAACGACAAACTCGGGCTTTGTGATGGCACTGAGCAGCTGAGAAGCCTTCGACGATGTATCAGATGACATGCCGTGTTCTTCGAAGTCCTCGAGAAATCGGACAATGGGAGTGTAAAGTTCAAGAAAACGCTGAAGTGCATCGTGGCTCTCCACCCACCTCGTTTGGCGAAAAGAAAGCACCGATTTTCTTTCTTGCCTCAGGTTTTCTACTTCGTCTTGTAGACGGTTCGTTCTTTGTGGGGAAGCCCTCACAAACGCACAGACGGCGGACACAGTTCCCAAACAGTTGCGAATACTTGGAAGCTTGCATGAATGAAGCAGAGCAAGGTTTAATGAATGGGCGCTACAGTGCACATACAACGCTCTGGGAACGATTTGGCGAACAAAGGCTTGAACACCGTTTAGGTGGCCACTCATGGATACTGCGCCATCGTACCTCTGCCCGCAAAGCAGGTTCAGGTCAAAGCCATGGCCCCTAAGACTGCTAAGAATTGTGTTCGCCAAGGCTTTGCCAGTGAGGTCGTAGACGGGAACAAAATCCACAAAATCTCTTTAAGTACAGGCAGTTCCGAAGCATGGTGTTCAACGTACCTGACACATAGGGAAAGGTGGGCAGTACGAGATATGTCCGTAGCTTCGTCGGCAAGAACCGAAAAGCATGAAGCTGTGTTGACGCGGTCAAGGATGTTCCTTTGAATGATTTTACCGGAGATGGTAATTAACTCATTTTGAATTTTCGGGCTCGTATATAGGGCATTGGCCGGAGACGTTTCAATATGAGTTCTCAGGGAGTCATCTCCGCACCTGGCCCTCATCCTGAGCAGTGCGCGGAAGTTTCCATTGTTTATTACTGGCAGAACTTCAGGCAGATTTATCGGACCACAGTCGCCTGTACCGCGAAGCGGAACTTCCTGTCTGCCACAAAAAAAGAATCGTTTCGATGATCGGTATCAAGCTTTTTCGGTTTTCTTCTGCCTGCTTTTTCAGGCCTTGGTCAAGTTGTGTTATGATGTCGTGCTGTGAGCCAGACCGGACAGCGAGAAAACTCTCGGAAAGCATTACTGACCTCCCGTGGTAGCTGCTCGCTGCGTGGCTTTTGAAGGCATCCATGGCCTTCTTGTAATTGCTAAATGCCTTAGTTACAAAGCAGCCCAAGCGCTGGTGCTCCCCTTTCCCTGCACACTCATCTGCGAAGACAACGCAGTTTTTGCATAGCGCTCCTTGCAGCTTCTCTGAGTACACAAGCCATGGATAACGATCTACCCAGTGAGTTTGGAACTTAAGGTTTCTTTTCTTTGTGGCTGGGTAGTCATAGTTAGCGGGAGGGGTCCATGGATTGAGCAGCAGCCTCTCTTTCGTCTCTAGATCGAGTGCATCATTAGTCTTGGAGACAAAAAGACCTATGTCAAAAGCATTTACAGTCGAAGCATCGAGGTCAGGTGAACCAGAATATGTAGGTGCTGCACCGCTCACCTCGCTTGGGTATTGACTCACAGTCAATTCTTCGTTTCGTACGGCATTGACTGTAGAGTAAACGTTACTTGGAGTTGCACACCCACCACTTGACTGTCGCGCGTGAGAGTCGTACTCGTCGTTTTTTGGGAACTGTCGTGATTTGTTTTTCGATGATTCAGATGGACCTCCTTGCTTCGATGAGTCGCTGGTGATGTTCCGACGCACGTGGCTTTCCGGCTGCGGAGACGAAGGGACAGTGTCGTCCATTGCCGCCGGTAGTTCTTCCCCGTCACCAACATTATCCACGTGGGCCTTCTTGAAGTAAGATGCAAGTTTCGTTTGCTTGGATGTTGTAGCGTGTCGTTTCATGTCGCTACCACAAGTATCAACAATATTGTAACGATGAAGTTTGTCCCTTCGCTATAGCTTCGGTAGCATGGCCATCGGCAGTGAGGCAGTCAATAAGTTAGCGGAGAGAACCAAGGGAACCTCCAGCTCCACAACAGCGACAACAACGGACACCTAGCGCCACCTGTGGACTGCGAGAAAAACGGAAGAAAAGGAAGAAGGGAAGGGTACGCTCACTGGAGAGGCAGTCAGCCGAAAGGGGCCCTCACAGTATATTTTCGGTCGAATTGGATCACCAAAAATGTTGAAGCAAGAAACTATTTTCGGGGGGGGGGGGGGGGGGGGTCAGAACCCCCCCGAAAATATTTTCTTGCTTCAACATTTTTGGTGATCCAATTCGACCGAAAATATACTGTGAGGGCCCCTTTCGGCTGACTGCCTCTCCAGTGAGCGTACCCTTCCCTTCTTCCTTTTCTTCCGTTTTTCTAAGTTTACACGGCACCTCGTGTGTAGGCGAATAACACGCATGGCTGCGTGTAAAACGAACACGTTTCGACGTGTCCGCTATGGGACAACGGTTTACACGTTTGGGCGTGTTATTTTTGCTAACAGTGTGGCTGCTAGTTAAGGGGGTTAAGGCTGCTCGTGTTTCTTCATTTTTTTGTGACTTCTATTGCGAGTGGTGAAAAACGAACGCGTGTTTCAATGCACATTTTTGTCCTGGATCCGTTCTAAGTGGTTGTTCTACAAAAACACAATGCAAAGTACAAGAATCGTTGCATCACTGCTTTAAAGAAAAAAAAGTCGTGCAACCTGGCGGGAGCAGCTGTTTACCCCCGCAATATAAACGTCGCACCGAACCGCTGTTTTGCTCATGTGTCATTAAGCAGACGAACACTCAAACATCCGCCGTGACATACAGACGGAATGGAATTGGTACGTTGTCTTCCTTTTTTTAATCTAGAAGCGCAATTCCTAAAATCGTCCAAAGACAATAATGAAGCATTATAGGATATCGATACTGCTTATAGCATTACAGACGTGTACTCTGACCCAGTCTTGTGCACTTACTAAAAACAAGTAATGGAATACAATTGCAGTTACCCTTGCTTAAAAGGTATTCAATTATATTACTCGATTACTCGAGATGAAAAGTAATTGGTCGTTACTTGAAAAAGAAACCTTTATGGAGTTGTCATATATGGGCCAGATATAACGAGTGTTTGTGAGAACTCCGAACCCCGCTTTTCGCATCGCAAAAATAAACTAGACATCGCTAAGAACTCAAACTCCGTCAGAACGTATCCCCAGCCGTTCGAGCAAGATGCCAAACGTTCAGCACCCCCCGTATTCTTATTCAAAAGTTATAAGTGATTTTTCGAAATTTTAAATGGCCGATGGGACCCATTTTCGCCTGTTTTTGCTTTCAGGCGCCATAGAGGTCAATGTCTTCGAGAGCTGCGTCGGCCGCCATTTTCCCAGTGCAAATTTTTAGAAAATCGCCTATAACTTTTGAATAAGATAACGGTTGGTGCTGAAACTTTTACATCTTGCTCGAACGGCTGGGGCTACGTTCTGACGGAGTTTGAGCTCTCCGCGATGTCTAGTTTATTTTTGCGGTGCGATACGACGGCTACGGATTTCTTTGAAACACCCTGTATTTCAGGTACAGCCATATATATTTAGATAAGGAGATACATAAGGCAACATATTCCCATACCAGGGAGCGAATAGGGGCATATATGGCAAGGAAACTCTATATATGGTCATAAGTTGTGACGAATATATCCATATACGGTGACAATTATTCCCATTTATGGCTACAAACTGGTAGCACCGCGCAACAAATACACAAACGAAGGAAGGAATGGACAGGACCAGCGTCGAACTCCAACTGAACGTTTAATGGAGACACCGAGGTACACAACCACAACCTCATTGCATCAACACGTGCTCAAATGAGTTATCTCTTTTTTTGTGTAAATAAACAGATGTTTGGCTAACACGCTTATCACTCTCCTTTCGTATCTTTTTTAGAGCCTCGCGGTATTGGCAAAGGGGCTGACAAAACTGCGGGGGAATTGCTGGAAGCCCACGAAAGATGGACGATAATTCTCTAAGTCAAATATCTGTTTATTTACACAAGAAATATATACCTTTTTTAGCACGTGCTGACGCTAAGACAGTGTGGTTTACTTCGGAGTATTCTTTTCATTAAACATTTAGTTGAAGTTCGGTGCTCTTCCTGTGCGTTCCTTCCTTCGGCTGTGTATTTCTTGCGCACTGCTACCAGTTTGGAATCATGAAGCAACTCGCCTGCGTTGCTACATTGATTTCTTTATGGCTACATGTAGTTAGTCTCTTAGATAACATGCTTTTTCTATATTTAGTATGAAATGGAAATATTACATGGACCTTATTTGATACGGACAGCGCATTTTTAGGAAAAATTTAATGTCAGATATCTGTTGTACAACCATTTCTAAAAAAGACATCTTCACAATTCTAAATTTTGAAGCTCAATTTCTGTATTTATCTATTTTTCATTCTTCTTTCAATCTATGCAATATCTCAATGAACATCGAGACGAAATTAAAAAAAAACAGTTAGGGCGCAGCCGAGCTGGTGTAGGTTTACCATTTTTTAGACCACCTGAGACAGGGTGGAAAAAACAAGACAAAGTCTCGATTGAGACGTCGTTTTGTTTTTTCCACCCAGTCTCAGGTGGTCTAAAAAATGAAAAAAACGAAAATATTGTTTCTATATTAATTGTGTACTATAATCACTTGTGGATGCACACGTTGCTTGAACATTACACAACATTTATACATCTTGGTTTGTTCAAACTTTCTTTCGTGACTTTATCACCGAAGTAATAAATGAAGATGCAGCCTTGATGTATACTAACAACACTAATTAGTTAGTGTTCTTCATTGAAGGTAACGTGTACCATGCAACTAAATATAGATCAATTGCTTAAATTAGAAAAATGCCTTAGCAAATGCAATTTCGAAATTGTATTTAGGCTTAAGACTGGTTCAGACATATCTAACCTCGTGCTCTCAGCTGCGCTGTTCAGCTGCTTACGGCAGCATTGGTGGACGATTTTAAGCGAAAACGCACGAATGCCCTATTGAAAAGAAGAAACAAAAACATGAATCTTAACTAGTTATAGCAGAATTTGAACTGTAATCGTCTTCGAATGAAATGCGAGCATTGGAGACGTGGCCGTGGACACATGCTGCGCCTCCTGGAGGCCACTGGAGATTAATAAAACTGCGGCATGGAGACGGGCACTCCGAGGGTGTGCGCCGTAATCCGATGTGTTTGAACCTCGCCCAGCACAATCCAAGCTTCTATGCTGCGCAGGTGGTGGGCAGGAAGTTCCGTCCCTTTCGCATTTCATTCGAACCCGATTGTGCGTACTGTTACTGAACTAACGAAATTGGAAATCAAACTGCCAGTTGGCGGTCCCTATGAGCCCATATCGCTGGCGATGCCTTAATATGCACAAACGAGCAGCAAAACATCACCTGTAAGGCTTGTACCTTGTTAATTTCTATAATGCATCACACACAAAGAAATAAAAATAAAAACACCGGAATTGTTTATTGGTAAAACTAAATAAGGCTGACAAGCGCTCGAGCAACTTTTTAACCTGTCGCGGCAGAGTGGACACGCCTAACTTTTCGCTTGCTTTCTTTCTCCGCTCTTCAGTCACTCACTTTCTCGTTCTTTTTCTCGGGACCGGTGATTTCAGCAGCCAGGATTTTCTCGCATTCTGCTCTCGTTTTTACCCCTCTGGTCGAGATTGTGCCAGAGTATCCTTCGGTGCCATTCATGACGCTGGCGAACAGATTGCTCGAGCGTCGCCTTGTCCTAGTTCCTAAAGATTGCCGGAATTCTAGAAAACAAAAATACAATACTGCTGGCCATAGCTTCGTTTTGGCGCCGACTTTTACGGTTGAAAGAATTTATTGCGGCGCAACTCACCATTTCAAACCTCGAGTGAGCGGTCAAACTACAGAGCGAACACTTCCCCAAAGCTCACAAAACATAACAGAACAATGACGAATGCCTCCAACATGGATTCCGGCGTCTTCCGGCAAGATTTCCGAACCGGAAGCAGAGTTGCATCATGGTCTCATGCAAGAGCCCTATACTCCTTGCTGATTTGTTTTGCACCCGTTCAGTCCTGTCAATTTGGTACTTTCGAAATGGGTCCCATACTACACTTGCATACTCCAATATAAGACGCGCTGGCGTTAAGTAGGCAGTTAATGTAAATTCTTAGGGAGCGATTTTAAGTTTCAACCTTAGTGACCATAGTCTTCTTTCACCTGAATAGCAAAAAAATGTTTACATTCATTTCCCAGCTTAAATCTTCGGTTTTAGTATGTCCCAAATACAGGGTGTCACAAACGAAAAATTACAGGGTTTTTATTTCCGCAAAAATAAACTAGGCATCGCCGAACGCTCATTCTCCGCCCTAAGGTATACCCCTAAAGGTCACAACCAGATGGCGTTTCAGCCCGATCCGATAACTTAATCAAAAGTTATAAGTGATTTTCTGAACATTTTAATTGGAAAATGGATGGCCGACGGAGTTTTCGAATACATGGGGCTCTGTGGCACCAGAAACCGAAAACGGGCGAAAATGGGCTCCATTTTCCCATTGAAATTTTCAGAAAATCACTTATAACTTTTCAACAACGTATCGGATCGGGCTGAAACTTTGGCATCTGGTTGTGACCTCTAGCGCTACCTTTGGGCGGAGAATGAGCGTTCGGCGATGCCTAGTTTATTTTTGCGGAAATAAACACCCTGTAAATTTTCTTTTGTGACACCCTATATATGAAGCTACCGACGAACGTCAACAGCGCACCATCAGACTCATATTCAAATATTAACGCGTTCTTAGTTTCGTTTGCTATCCTTACAAACACGTTCTTAAGCTGTGTTTGAGACTTTGTGTTGTGTTGTCCCTTCTTCCCCCCAGTCTCGGGGTTTTGTCCAAAATGTTAAACGTTCTTTTTATCGGTTGATTTTTATTTCCCACTGTACTGTGCGCTGCGTCTCTAATAACTTTTAATGCAGCATTCAATATGACCTGGTGTCCTTGACTTGAGATTCTTGGTAAATTAATCAATTGTCGGCAAAGAGGCGAACTGTCAGGTTAATGTCGAAATTATCTGCAATATAATTTATGTAGCTTAGGAACAAACCGGGACCCAGCATGGATCCCTGAGAGACAACCAATAATATATTTAGAATTCCAGATTTATGCAGTTTTTAAAACATTCTCACAAAATAACCGCCGCAAAGATCATTTTTGAACTTTTTGCGCTAAAGATGTTGACACATTATTGACAAATAAGACCCCACAAATATATCACTACATTTTTGTTTTTACATTTTGATAAAAAAACGTAGAAATTTGTTAAACCGGCTCTTTTGACACGTTTCCGCTTGAAGAAAATGTACAAAGTCCTCTTAATTACAAGTAAGAAGTCTCCCGTTCCGTGTCTTCTTAATATAATACGGAACCGAATGATATTTTTTTTATACAAGTCAATCTGTTCAACACACATAACGAATTAAGGAACCAAGAAATCGGTGCTTGTTTTCTTTATTTATTATGCTTCTGCTTCCCCTGAGATGGCGCTCGCTGTCCATGAAGAGGATGACGATGCCGTAATGTGGTTCGGCAGCTCGACTTTGTTCTCAATGGTCCTCCGCTCGCGCAAGCGCCGTTTCAGTCTTAGCGCCGGACGCGTTCGTGATGTGTTATCTCGCTTTCCCTTCGAAAAAAGCGAGTTAACACACCTCCTCCCACGGGCGGCACTGCCGCCGGGTCAGAGTGTGTGCGGAAAGCTTGATGTCCGAGATCCCGGTGCTGGAACCAAAGGACTCTATTCTTCTCCAGCGCCGACGGGAAACCGCCTCGACGGGGGAAGACCCCCTACAAAAATATGTGTGGACGTCCTATGTCCATACTTTTGCCGTTCTATTACCCCTTTGTCCATCCTATGGATTCCTGTAGACAGTTCTTGGACCATGTATAGACCGCTGGTTTGCCATAGAACGGCCACAAGAACGCTATAGGGATCTCCGCGAAACAAAACGTTTTTCATTCCTTTCTATTTCCATGCTATGGTCCTGGTGTGTCTATGGACGTCCTATTGCCTCTCTATGGTGTGCGCTATATATTGGTATATTATTAAAGTGAGAACGGGTAGATGTTTTCTTTAGGTGTAGGGAGGTGTCCGAGTTAAAGAGTTGTTAATTAAGCGCCGGTCATTAATATGTTACATTGATGTCTGGAGGCATGTCCAACCTCAGGGTATATTCATTGTGGAGATGGAAGCGTTCAGTATATACCGAAGTAATTCCTTTACTTTCTCAGTGGGAGGTAGGTGTATGTGGGTCTCTGCAGCACCCGTAGATATTCGCAAGTTTCACGACCCATAGGGGGCGCACTGGTGCCTATCACGTAAGTAATGCTAGTTTTGCTATCAGAGCCTTACGTTATTCTTTTCACGTCGGGAAGGTGTAGGCAAGCCCTTTTATTATGAGACCAATTATCCAGGAGCTAGGGAGCGCGATTCTCACACCGCGGTACCACCATCGCTTAAAGTTGCGAATACCCTCTGCAGACTGAGTGGCTTCTCTATGGAGCCCGTAGGGACTCCGTGCGGACTCTGCATGGCTTCTCTGCAGACCCCGTAAGGATCCTGTGTAGACCCTGTATGGCTTCCCTGTGGACCCCGTACGTACTCCCTATAGACCTTGTATGGCTTCTTTGCAGACCCCTAAGGGCCCTGCACTCTAAAAACTAACTTTTACAAAGCACGTTTTTGCGTAAAAACAAATGGAAAAAAGCTCTTTTGGTAGAAACCTTTATTGGAGATTAGTACAAAATGACAGGAGCGTGATGTTGGCATAAACTTTTAGCTTATAGGGTTTTGCGGCACAATTAATATTGTTTTTATACAGCCATGACTCACCGATGATTTCAGGTAGCGCGTCCCGACCTGGGTGCGTCCTAACTTCGGTGGCGATTCGCGGCGCGTCCGTTTGAGAGACGGGGGTTGGCAAGCCTGAAACCCCTTCTACCGTATACACCTTTTCCACAAGCGCGCAGCCATCTTGAATATCGTCACTTCTGGTATGCGGTAAAACATCTTTTTGATCTCTCCCCGCAGCTGGAAGGTGTTTACGAAAAATGCGTGATTGTCACACATTCTTGATTTGCCTCACCTATATTTTCTCGCATATTTCAGGTTCAAACGTTTTATTATTTTTTCGCCCCGCATACCAGATACGGAACCCACGTGACTGAGAACGACAGGAAACAGAAAAGGTCTATACACCAACTCATGTTTACAAACAAGCCGGAGCGCCCCTAGCGGACGCCACAGGCGCCGCGCATGCACGGCGGACGGTGGGCAAGAAGCACGCCGTCGCCCATAAACAAACCATTGAATTGCGTGGTTGTCGGCGTTGGTGGGAGCCCCCGTGCTCTTTTTCGCGTTGGAATTGTTGATTCTACGTCCTCCTATGAATGTCTGACTACTTGAGTGGCTTCAGCAAAATTAACGAGGCAAAACTTTGCGTAAATAATGTGACGTGCGGCGATTCATTTCACGTGGACGCCGCAGAATGGGCGTTAAAGCCTGACTCCCACGATGAGATTCTGCTCGCTATTTTCAGTCGCGACGTCGCTCGGGCTGCAAAAGCTTGGACCGTAGCTGAGATGGTGGACGTCGATACCGAAAACCGCAAGTAGAATCGGGCATTACAAGTCGGTGATGGCCACTGGAAACAATGATCAACATCTTCTTGTGTCTATTGTTTACACTTAGCCTACTTACCCCAACCAATTTTCAAAAGTCTTTTGAGGGCTGCACTTAGTTATTATAGCAATTACCGGGTCAACGTTTGGTTTACGGGCCCCTGTCGTTTAAACGAGCTGACGACAAAAAGCAGACAAGTTTGAAAGAGCAGACGACAGTTTGAACGCATGCGCAATGGAGTGCGGGCAAGAAGCGCCGCGTCCCGCGTCAACAAACCATTGAAATGTCACGTTGTCGGCGTCTGTGTAAGTCTGCATACTCTTTTTCGCGTTGGATTTGTCAATCGTACGTCCTCATAGGAATGTCTTACCACTTTAATCGCCTGAGCGAAATTATCAAGGCTCGTTACGCCGCTAAACTTTGCGTAAATAATTTGACGTGCGGCGATTCATTCGCATGAACGCCGCAGAATGGACGCCAAAACCATGATGAGATTCTTCTATAGCTATTTTCGGTCGCGACGTCACTCGCGCTGCAAAAGTGTAGAAAGTAGCGGCGATGATCGACGTCGATACTGAAGATCGAAAACGGGAACAGACCAAGCGTAACAAGTCGGTGATGGCCACTGGTACCAATAATCAACATCTTGTATCTACTGTTTACACCGAGCCTACTTAAGTCTTTTGAGGCCTGCAATTACTTCTTATTGAAATCACCGGGTCAAAGTTTGGTCTGCGGGCCGCTTTTGTTTGAACGAGCAGACGACAAAAAGCAGACAAGTTTGAAAGAGTAGACGAAAGTTCGAACGATCATGGCAGCCGTGTGAATTTGAAGACGCACTGAACCCGTGGGTGGTCCGTACAACTTGGCGGTTTTCTCTCGGTTTTGTTGGAACAAAACAAATACATCTGGTGACCCCGAAGTGTTACCCGCAGAAGCAAACGTAGTTCGACAGCGTCTGGTTTGCCCTTTTCACGGCTACTATCCACGTTCTCGGACGAACGGAGGGGGCAGAAACACATGAAAACTGATCTTCAAACCTTTCCAGGCTCTCTTGGTACAGCCCCCGTCGCAGCATTTTGACGAGAAGGCAGGTTTTTTGTCTGGTTTCTTCCGAGAGAACACAGGAATGCATGTCTCGCACGGCGACTTCTGCCCACCGCCCCAGACCGGAAGTGCGCCCGACGCGCCACCACCGCGGCGTGACGTAGGAGAGTTGAGTTCTTGTATATGTTTCGGCGCCAAAATGGCCGATTAAAGCCAAAATAAAACAACAGTCACACGCTGTCGAAAATCGACACTCCCTAACCAATACACGCGGTCGTGCAGTTCTCCGAGTGGCCGCTGCGGGATAAATGGCGGCGTTGCGGTCGCAATTAGTTTGTTTTTCGAGAGCGGATCGGTACCGCTTTTCATTTTCAGTTCTAGTAACGTTGGTCGGTGCGGACCCCGTAGCGGACCCCCTGCAGACTCGGTGGCTTCTCTACGGACCCTGTAGGGTCTCCCTGTAGACCTCGTATGGCTTTTCTGCAGACCCCATGAAGACCCTGTGCAGACCCTGTATGGCTTCCCTGTGGACCACCTAGGAACTCCCTGCAGACCTCGTATGGGTTCTCTGCAGGCACCCTTTAGACACCGTAAGGACCTTGTGTAGACACCCTATAGAGTCCCTATGAACTCTATATGGTGTCTTACTATAGAGAGGGTATAGGATGACCTCATATCGTCTATAGAATAGGACGTCCATAGAACGTCCGTTGGCCAATATTCTATAGGGCAGCCATAGGACGACTTCACGAAGGCAACAGCAGTCGTGGTCTGCCTATAGATTCCTTATGTTCTGCCCATGGACTTTGCTCTATAGAACGTCCTAGGAGTGTCCATATATATTTTTGTAAGGGACCAATCACAATATAGGAAATTTTCGCTCGATCTGGCGGATTCTCAAAAGTTGGGGGATCATATGCACGGCCGCGGGGGGGGGGGGGGGGGGGGGACGGGGGGGGGGGGGGGTGATTGTATTACCGTGACCCAACAACGAAGCCACCGGAGCCTCTTTTCGGGATATACCTCTGTAGCCGAATAACGCGTGTTGTTTGCTGTTTACTGCTCCTCAATGACGGGGATAGAGAATACTCTGCCGATTTTTTTTGCGCAAGAATTAAATGGCTCGTGGAGCGATCCGGCGTTATCTGAATTTGAAGCCGGCGTTATGGTTGTCTGTAGCAGCGGTAAATGGCACCTAAATTCCCCTGAGCGAAAGGGACCTAAATTTCCATTGGCTGCGACGCGTCATGTGATTCAATAGCAAAGGCGTCATCGTTGCTAATGAGCCAGCCGAACTGCTGACGGCGCAGTGGGAGAAGGGGACGTGAGTATGCGCTGCCCTGACGTTAGGCCTAACGTTAGGACTATCGTTATTCTTTGAGGTCTAACGTCGTCAACCGGTATTCGCAACTGTATGCCGTGAGGAAGGGACGCGGGTTTGCACTGACCTGATGTTAGGCACGACGTTAGGTCTAACGTTAGGCCTAACGTTAGGCCTGAAGTTACGCTTTGAGGTCTAACGTCGACAACCGGTACTCACAGCTAGGGCGATGATGATGACGAGGGGACAGGTGATTTCCGCACGTGGCGCGCCGTGTTTCGCACACCAGGCGCAGCGCCGAGCATCGCACTACCACCTCTGCCTCACCAAGCGGCGCAGCAGTCACCAGCGAGCTAGGGATGCTTTCGTATTCACAACTCATCAGAATAACTTAGGCGTCCTCGGAATTTTGTTATACATATAAACTGGAAAATACACTTTAGTTATAAGTTATAACTATACTTCGTTTCACCTTCGGTCCGAGCGCGGACGATGGTATGAACCGAAGGGCCAATCAAACAGCGCAAAAAGCGCAACGTCATGGCGTGTTCTCTGCGCTTGATAGGACTAGCCGGCGGAGGAGCACGCACAGAGAGACGGCGAATACCGGCTGGTCCTATCAACTGCAGCGAAAGAGGCACAACGCCATGACGTTGTGCCTCTTTCGCTGTTTGATTGGCCCTTCGGCTCATTACATCGGCCGCGCTCGGACCGAAGCTGAAACGAAGTATAGACAGTATGAATGCAGAAGGCGCGTGACAAAAAAGAGTAAAAAAGAAAGTGAGCTCCATTTGATTTTTGGCAAACATATCGACAAAATGTTTTTCTTTTACGCTTTTTTGTTGTTTTTGGTGTAGAGCAGAAAACACGCGCCCCGCGGGCAGCGTAAGGCCCGTAAATCGCTGGTACGCGACCTGCAGGCAACCGACTACGAGCCCCCGTTCCCATGACTCGAGCGTACAAAATGGCATGCGCCTTAAGGTCTGTTCACACGATGCATCTTTTAGGCGCGCAACAGTTTCGCGACACTCAAGTTTCGCGAAACGTGCTCGTTCACACGTACCGCTTCACGTGAAACAACGATGACGTTTAGACTCGCGAAAATAGTTTCGGTGTTGACCATAATGTGGCGCTCCGAATCAGATCGCTATTTCTCTGGGGACCTACTTTGCGCATTTTATGCAGTCAATTCACTTTAATCTTTTTTTCTCACACACTGCACCACTTGGAGCGATCTCGCATGTGCGCAAAGCCTATTGAGGCGGCAACATGTACGTGCAGGACATGTGCCGGCGCCGAGCCCGTACGCAGCCAATTCATTGCCAAAGCTCCTATCAATGCACATGGTATTCATAGAAACGCTACGTGCCCAATCTGGTTACTTCTCGGCGCCCATGTCTGCCCCAATTTTACTGTGCCAACTGTTTCAGAGAGCGCACATGGTTTCACGTTCGCTTGTAAACAAAGCAAACTTGGTTTCAGTTGACTCGATGGTCTCTTATCCAGCGGTATCGTCGCGACAACAACGCTATGAGCACTATTCTAATCTCGCCAACTCCCGCTAATCGTCTTCGTCCATCGCTGGGTTTTTTTCGGATATGCTGGTGCTTGACGTGCTTGCGGAAGCGCCGGCAGTATCCATCGTTCGTGGTTTCGGTTTTTTACGATTTGGCTCGGCTACAACACCGGCAGTGAAGTGGTCTTCTCAAACAGCTCGCTCTCCCCTCAAAGGCCACGTGAGAGCGTTTCTGAGCGGCCATTGGCGGCGCTTTCAGAGTGATTGACAGGACTCGGCAAAGTTTCAGCAAAAGCTCGCTTCAAAAGCGAGATGTGCGCGCAACTTTTTTTAGATGCGTGCGTCCTTTTTGGACTTGTTCAGACGGCGCAACCATTTCGCGAAACTACATTTCGCGACACTAGATGCGCGAGAAAAATGCATCGTGTGAACGGGCCTTTAAAGATCCCATGTCGCCGATTCATTTCCGCTCCAAACGTAGCTCTGCTCTTATGACGAGTGTGCTTATTTTAACTGTCCTCTTTTTAATTGCCTTATGTCCTTTTAGCTTTTGCGGTCCAGCTAATGTCTTATTAATTACATGTATGACAATTCCGCTCAACCTCTCCCCTCAAGGACGGATGTCTGTCGCACGAACTCTCTCTCAACAGCAAAAATGGCAAGGATATGGCTAATAACTAAGGATTTTCGCCCTTAAAAAATATTGTTCAGTATTGCGCGGTCCCATTTTAGTTATTGTTATCATGTCAGATAAAGGCCCAAAATAGTCTTATTTAAACTAAAGATGTCGCTTGCAAAACTGCAAGTTTACAAAAACCAGAAAGCACAGGGCCATCTCTAGAAAATCTCTTTACCCCTGCCTTACATTGGTCATCATCTCTTCTCCATGGGGTGGACTATCTGCCAGTCCCTTCCCCCTTCAAATGAGTTTGAGACGCCTGGGTAGACGATCCTAAATTGAACTGCAACTTCGGGCGCAGAAAAAGGGAAAAACAAGCGGAATTTTGTATTTGTTGCGTGCGCATTTGACCGAGGCGACGTCGAGTCTCACAAAGACGCTATACTTATGCAATGCGACCAAATTGAACATTGTCTGGATTTAAAATGACGGGACTTCTGGAAAACACGTCATTTAATAATAAACTGTATCGTTATCCCTTTCAACGCACCTCCGTCCCCTATCTATGCAACGTTGCATACGAAGTTCCCATTGTTGAAACAGTGCTGCAAATCATCATGTGTCAAGCTCCTGAGCAGAAACGCCGTTTTCCCATTTACCGCGCCCTCGGCCTGACAGTGGGTTTTTTTCTTACTGATCTTAAAAAACAAGTAAAAGTAACATGAAGCTAAATCGCGCGAGTAATCTGGGTGGGTTGTCCAGAACTTTGATCTTCTTCGCCAGAAACAGCTTTACGCACAGAGCACTCTGAGCTGGAGCATCGTCTCAACGTAGGATGTGCGCATTGTTCTTCCCCTAACAAGGGCTCCTTTTTCCTCACTCGTCCTCCCATACTGCTGATTAACTGTCTGACACTGTGGTACTCATTCAGTCATAACCTTTATATTCCATTTATCAGAGAAAACAATCAGCATTGCCTAGATTTTCGACTCGCTCATTCTTGCCTCTTTTATTCTTGGCGACGTGGCAGCGTTTTATTGTATCGATTGCCTTTAATTTTGGTTTCTGTATCGTACTGAAAAATTCGCCTTTAGCCACATGTGATGAGTTTTTTCAGTAAGTCAGGCTCCACTACAGGTCGTTCTATGAAATCAGAGGAAATGTTTTTCCTGCCATTCTTCTGCTCCTGACAAAGGATTTTTGGCAACATTTTGATGGAGATTTTGTGCATGTTGAATGTGCTTTCTAAAATTTGCCGTGCAATTTTTTTAGCAATACGCACCATGTCTGCTATTATCCGAATTCCTAATAAACGATCGTTGCGAAAAATTTCACTAGTTTTTACAATGATCTGTTTGTCGTCTGCAATGTTTTCTCCTTCTGCGGCAAATCGTTTCTACCACTCAAATACTCGCGTACTTGACTGCGGAAAATTATGAACCAGAAGAACATTGCACTTCGCAACCAGGAGGATATAAAGATTGTCACGCGTCTTCATTGCTACGAAGGTGTACTTGGGTCCTTGTTGTGCCTGCCATGCATTTGTCTTTATCTACGAAAGCATAATGAAACGTATACTTCCTTCTCTGCGGGATTCAGGCAACCAAAATAAAGATAGGTCAATTCGGTTGTGAAAGCTATTTCATTTTGAGAAATCTGTTCGACGAAACGGTGTTCAATAAAACGGTTTCGATGAAATGCTGTTTCATGTAACGACATTCGATGAAATTATCATTCGATGAAAGAGGCTGCCATAAAACGGCATTCGACGAAACTGCGTTTCTCAAAACGCTGTTCACTTAAATGCCCACCCCACTCTTCCTAAACTCGTAGAAAAATCCACCCACTGTACTTGACTAATTTGAAAATAAAAATTGACACAAAAATCGCCCGAGAAAAAAAAAAGAAAAACTTAATTGCTAACAAAAGAATAAAAGCCGTTTACAATTCTCTATAATGCCGAAATGGACCTCAGCTCTTAATGAGGAGAAGGGGAGGGTACGAAGGGGAGGGTATCCCTCTCCTCCCCCTCCGTACCCTCCCCTCCTCCTCTCCTGCTCCCCTCCCATTTAGCGAAAAAATTTCGCTGAATTAAGCAGGAAATCTTTTTGTTAAATTTAGGGGAAACATTTCCCCACCAAAATACAGCGGGAAAATTAGCCCGCTAAATTTAGCAGGGAAATGTTTCTGCTAAATTCAGTGGGACATTTTTCTGCTAAATTTCGCGGGATAATTTTGTTCTAAATTTAGTGGGAAACGTTTCCCGCTATATTCAACTTGGAATTTTTGGCGCTAAATATAGCGGGGAAATTTTTACGCTAAATTTAGAGAAGAAGTACGGAGGTTTCGTAAACCGCGTTAATTTTTCCCCTCTACTAAGCACTGCGCGACGTAGAAGCCGCTACTGCGCCTGCGCGCCGATGGCCTTGACTGTAGAGCTCAAAGTATCGTAGCGGGTTGCGGAGAGCGTTGCGGGACAGCGGAAACCATCTTCGAATGCTCCCTAATGTTACCGCTCAACTTAGCGGGAAAAACATTTATCTGCTACAATTAGCGGAAAAATTTTCCCCCCAAATTCAGAGGGAAAAATTTGTGGCTAAATTTAGCGGGGAAATTTTCACATAATGCAACGCGCCGTTACGCACGCTTGCATTATTCCCATAATGCAACGCGGGCGCTAACGCCGACGCCGACGGCGACGAAGCTCAAGCCGAGAACGGGGGCCTAAGAGCTGGGAGCTAAAACTGTTTGCGCGTTGTTTTTTTTTTTTTCTTTATTTAGTCAAGAAAAAAATATCAAAACCCTATTACCTATAACAGGAATCTCCAATCCCCGGCCCGCGGAGGTCTTTCGACAGTCCCGAGGCTGGCCACGGTTCTTCCAGTATTGCCGTTCGTTTACGGA
This sequence comes from Ixodes persulcatus, assembly GCA_013358835.2. Lineage (NCBI taxonomy): Eukaryota > Metazoa > Arthropoda > Arachnida > Ixodida > Ixodidae > Ixodes > Ixodes persulcatus. The sequence goes on from JABSTQ010007289.1 coordinate 40,638, forward strand.
GTAAAACACTGAAGCAAATCTAGGGCTTTCATTGCCCTATCTGAGCGTCCCGCTCTTTCGCAAGCAGGGAACGACAACGACCCTTTCACACTCGTTTTTTGTTGTTTGAGATAAGACGTCGGCCCTCACCTAGGTCGGCGCTGTGGTCGCCCTTTTCGGAGGTGTAGTCGGGGACGGCGGGGTGTATCACTGCGGCGAGTGTTAACCCACCCGACCCCCCTCGTTCACGACGCTCGCGGCAACAGCCTGTGGCGGCACATTACAAGGCGACACGAGCACCGCGTCTGGTGATAGGTTGTTGGCGGTAAACAGAAGGCTCACTGGGGCGCGTGTTAACCCGCCCGACCCCATGTTCACGGCGATTCGCGGCGACAGAAGGCGACAGATATTTGTCACAAAAAAAAAAAAGGCCAGTTGTGGCGGAAAATACAAAGCCAACACCGCGTGGTGGAGCGCTAAAAGCGTCTCGGGACTACTCCGCGTGCAGAAGCAAAACGCGAAGATAACGGCGTCGGTTACCGATAGGGCCGCCAGCCCAGCCAAGCAAGCAGCCTGCCATCAAGCTAGTCTCTCAAGGCCGCATCTCTATATCCGAGGCGGCATTTGTGTACGCGTAAAACCTTGGTTCGTGTTTACCTATATTACCTATAACAGGAATCTCCAATCCCCGGCCCGCGGAGGTCTTTCGACAGTCCCGAGGCTGGCCACGGTTCTTCCAGTATTGCCGTTCGTTTACGGAGTAAAACACTGAAGCAAATTTAGGGCTTTCATTGCCCTATCTGAGCGTTTGTGTTTGTGTTTGAGTCCAAAAAGGACGCACGCATCTAAAAAAAGTTGCGCGCACATCTCGCTTTTGAAGCGAGCTTTTGCTGAAACTTTGCCGAGTCCTGTCAATCACTCTGAAAGCGCCGCCAATGGCCTCTCAGAAACGCTCTCACGTGGCCTTTGTGTTTGTCCGTCCCTTCTCGTTTGTGTTTGTCCGTCCCTTCTCGTTTTCTTCCTCAAGTTTAATTAAGTGTTTAACTCGTTGGCGGCGCGGGCATTTGTGACGTGCCTCAGAAAAGGCCAATCAGAGACCCGGAATCCACCTCGTGGTTACACTCCGTGAGGAAGCAACTATAGACCATTCCAGTGTTTACAAAATCACAGTCCAGCGTGCGATCCTCAAGGCCCAGCACGTGCGTATTTGTCGCTTCGGAAAGCGAGGAAAGCACGCGCCATACGCACGAACACTCAAGATGGCACCGGCCACACGCTCTTTTTTGGAAAGGTCTATACACAGCCCCGGCCCGCGGCCTGTTTCAAGCAGGTCCGCCCCGCTCGCGCAATAGGCTCGCGCAAAGAAACGACCCCGCAGCACGGACCAACCGCGCAAATGAAGACATCGAAGAAACGAGAAAAAAAAACTGCCTATCGTAAGGTGTGTCCTCTCATCCTATTATTCATTGGACATTCTCATCTGCAGCAACATCCTGACAGGACTTCGGTCATTATGAAGCACAGAATAATAATAATTATTAATATTATTAATATTTTTGTTCCCTGTTTTGTATGTGTGTACCTACGTGTGCTAAAATTCCGGCGCATTGCCATGTATACTTTGTGCTTACTTTCCTCTGTTGTATCTATTGATTCTTGCTAGCATCAGTTCTATTATTCCCATTAGTCATCTGACCTGTCGGAACATTCCAAAGTGTCCACGCACTTCGAAATATGCCTTGTGAGTTCTCTAGGTGTCAAGTATTGTATAATGTCATATTAGATAAATATTTAATTTACAAATAAAGTAGATACATTCATAGACGTTATAATATCCTCTTTAAATGTTTACTTTGACTTTCAAATGTATATGTAAACACTTATCTAGAGAAATATTTATTTAGCCCTTTCACATTTATATTTACATATATATTTATATATATATTTTCTGGCCCTCGACACACCGACAGTTGTCTGGACCACAAACGAAATAAAAAAATATTTTTAGTATTTTAAATTCTATTATTTAAATTTGCTCAAACACGCTTTGTTTTTTTAGGTATCTCGTGCGATTCTCTCTTAGATACTATTAAAAAAATTTAAATTATGAGAAGGGAACGTCTTCCTCAACAACTCTACTCCACGCCTTGATCGACATTTCTTACAGAAGTGTAGTCCCGCCATGTATTGCTTTCACGCTCCTGAAAAGTCTCACCACTAATGCTTAATTAAACATTCCCTTGCTACCGAAAAAAAAAATCTTTTTTTATAAGATTTTTATTCCTTCGTATCAGGTAGAACCGGAGAAATGCGGCCTGATTGTGACCGGTCGCAGCTCATCCTTGATCGCAGAGGAGACGATATAATACAAAGTTCTTCACTTTTTACACTGGAAGTGGGGAAGGGGTGGGAGGGGGGGGGGGGCGGCGGTTGCGGCCTTGTGAACGGCAGTCACAAGTTGTTAGTGCACTAACCTCACTTCAACCTGACTACGAAACTTTAGCAGCATATCGCTGCATCTTGTTTATTGTTTTCTTGAAACCTAGCTGAACCAACACTACCTAGACAGGAGGGCGTGAGATCGTGCACGAGTGCCGTGTCAGTGTTCGGCTGGAGCTCCTGTCCAATCAGCGCGTCAAAGGTCGGGCTGGGGTCCAATAGCCGAGTTAGCGCGATCCGGCTCTGATGACGTTTCATGGAGGGAGCGGAGACATGCGGAGCCCTTCTGTCTAGATGGTGTTGGCTGAACCCGATGGCGACGTCCATGCGCATGAGAAAAAGCACAGGCGATCCCTTATCCGCATTTTGACGAAGTTCCAAACGGCGATACCTAGTTGCTTAACAATAGGGAGTTTTAGGGGATCGTTCCGGTACATCCGATACCCACGATAACGAACCCCGATAATAATATCATGCATGCGCAAAGGCGGCGTCGGAGTATCGAGTTCCGTTATCTGAGTCATCGGGACGATCCACTACAACTCTCTGATTGCTTACCAGCCTACCCAAGGGCTTGGACAATTTTAATACCTTCTACCCCGCGAAACAGAATACCCCCAATAAAAACAAAAAGTCTAGGTTCAACCACGAGCAACTTATATTAGCAAGACAAAAAAAGAAAAAGAAAAGAGAAACATTGTTTTTAGGAATTATCTTTTAATGTGATAGCATTCCTTTCGGCATCGTGTGGTAGGTTTGCCATTGACATATGGCTGCAACACTTCTCGTTGTAGAAGAGCAGTTTGGTCAATGCAGTATACATGATAGCCTTACTTACTAACATGACCGCACGTCGTTTCAATGCGTGCTTATACACGCCTAGCCCCGCGTGCGAGCCCCACAGCCCATAATGCTCGTGTAAATCCCTTTGGAATGGAAGTAACAACGTGCCCTGTATGCGCGAACGCTGAACATGGCACAGACTAGAACCTCTTTACAGAACTGGAAGCAACTCCGAGATAGTTGCACGTTCACCTCGAACACCGATCAAGGTCCTGCACGCACCGTCTTCACTTCTCAATTCCCACTCAGAGTAGTGCGATAGAATAGTGTGCTGAAACACCATAAAAGAAGTCCATCGAGAGGAAGTTGGTTATAGGTTATATCCAGTGTTGGCTAATGTACACCTAAAAAATAGTTGAAGTAAAGTAGAAACTACATAATAGGTAATGTATTCGAAGTAATGTAGTACGTACACCGGGCCCAATAAACTTAAAGTACTACAGATACAATATCCTTTCAAAGTAAACTAGAAGTACTTTTAGCACAATCTTACATGATGCCCCTTCATTCCCCTGTGCGGTGTGTTCTTTAACTGATATGCATTGCCCCAGAGGTAATCGGGGGTGAATCGGTGTTTTTTTAGGAAATGACGGAAAATACTCGATAAAGTCAAGTGGCTTTAAAGTTGATAAAGCATCGTTTTGTGGTACAAATTTCACACCATCGAATTTGAAGAAGGTACTTTGAAGTCGGGAGTTGTACTTTCCTCGGAAAGTACTAGAAAAAAAAATTACACTGAGCAAAATACAAGCACATACTCAGACAATGTACTTTAAGTAAATTACAAGCTTCTAAACGTCTTTGAAGTGCTCCATTAGGTGCAATGTAGTGCGTAAAGAAATGCTGAACCGAAATTTGTAAAATTCAAAATAAGGCCGCAGGAGTGTTGAACGGAACACTACGAACTCCAGAACAATACTCATACATCGAATCCCTCAAACAGATGGCCATATTATTCGAAAAGAAGGGTGCCATCAAGCGAGGAAAGTGACCTCAAGATTTTCTTCAAATAGTTGAGAATGAGGGAAAGTGGCCTCCATTCTGTCCTCCTCGCTTCGGTTCACCTGCTCGAGGGAAGAAGCGAAGAGGAGAGGGAAAGAGAATCACGACTTCACAAATCTCGTCTGCCTGGGCGATCGTGTTCAATCGCGCACTTTTCCAAAAATACGGCCATCCGTTAGAGATAACGCTGTATGACTGATGTTTTTGTACTTTGCAGCATCGCGGCAATTGCTCCAGCTTTGTTTCGTGAGTTCCGAATTTTGGTTCCCCCCAGCACCCATTTAAAGTACTCCCCAACACTGCTTATTTCACGTTGAACAGGCATTACAGGTGGGATTGGCTTTCAAAGCGTCTTTTTCAAAGTCAGAGCGGTCGCGCCATCTAGATTCGTAAATATCCTTAATTGGAGATAAATGTGTACTGTGATAGTCTCTTAAGCCGTAAAGCGGTTGTTGTCAAGGGCCCATGAGTCTGATGAAACGACGTCAGAAACGCGACTTCATGGTGGTTGTCCTCTCTTTCTACGCGTTATATCATCACCAAACCTCTCATGTAGCGGAAAAGCTATTTTCCTTCACATGAGAGGATTTTCCTCTACAGAAAAGACATGCACGTTTGGCATGCGGGTTCATGATGGTATGTCTATGGGCCTCCGACTGCACTCAGGTCTATGGTGAAACGAAGTGTAGCTCAATCCCAAGCACGATTGGATAACTATAAATTTAAACTATAGTCGATCCGCAAAATATGACTGACAGTTTCGCTTTTCTGTTTGTGATTAAGTAAGACCTTGGCCCAAACAACGACTGAAGGAGGGGTCGAGTATGGCGCCAGAAAGAAATCGATTTTTCCTGTTATTTCGTCGGAAACATAAGTCAAAGCGCAGGTGTTTTTGTTCCTACTTTTATATATAGTGCGGTCGGGCACAGTCAACAGGCTGACGCCCACGACTGTATCACGTAGAGCAGTCATATTTCACCCGTTCTTGTTTTTAGCATCAAAAATAACTAATGCCGACCTTTGCTGGGGTTTAGAAAAAATAACTCAAGGCCTACAAACTGTAAAATGTAAAATGAACCAAGTATAAAACATCAAAATGCAGCACAACCCTTGCCGTCTAGATGTACAGAACGCGGAAGCTCTACATTCAGCCCCTTTTAATGGCAGATCATTAAGCGGACGAAGAACAGAATATCCGCTGTTAATGTAAACAAAATATGGAATCGGTAGATCTTGCTTTTGTGAGTCCGAGATTTGCGCTTAAATAAGTGGCCTACTGAGCACATATTATACATCAGAAAGAAAATATTATGTTCTAGAGATCGATTCTCTAAGAAATAAGGAGCCTTTACCTTCCCCGAAAACATTTCGGAAAGTCAATCTCTGGAATCTAGAAAAAAGCTCGGAAAATAACAAACTCGGTGATCTGTTCAGTAATACAAAAAAAAAATTCAGTGATGTAATTGAGCAGAATGTTTCACCACGCTCATTGCCACAGCGGGGACATTCAGTTCTTAGTTCTAATCATGGATTCAACCCCGCCATTTGTCTAGCTTCATCCGTCGATTGCAGCGATCAGCTTTCCCATATGCATTGTGCGAAAGCAGTCACTCCAGACTTTTTAGAGTGCAGGTAGCAAGGTCATTTGGCCATGATTACGACCGCCCTTCTCTCAGACTCATTGACTGAACTGAGACCAGTGAGTGGCGTTGTTAGCACACTGCGAGATGACATACATGAAGGCGACTGTAACGGTGAAGTGGGTGAGAGACAAGAGAGAGGTTTAGGGAACCGTCTTGCACACCCGATACGGTGCGATGGGCCCTCCTGTACGAACTGCGCATGCGTAACCACAGAAGACTCGCATCGTGCCTAATGAGAGCCTCGTTGGCAAACTCATGCCACCATGTCGCGGATGAAAGCTTCCTCACGCAGGTGAATCGTCTAAAACGCGGAGGGAACGCGCTTCTTGGGGGAGCGATCGTTGCGCTTCCCCCAAGAAGCGCAACGATCGCTTCTTGGGGGAAGCAGCGGGCAACCTTGTTTCCAAGATGAAGAAAAAAGATGACGCTCATATTTCTTCCAGACAACTAACAAGACCGGCGGTGATTCCTTACATACATAATCTATCTCACATTCTGAAAAAAGTGGTGGCTCATTTTGAAGTGCCAGTAGTGTTTTCAGCGCCACACAAGCTTTCTCATCTATGTTCAAAAATAAACAACGAAAAGGGAGAGGGTGAAGTGTGCCAAAAGAAACACGGAAAACAATTCGTGGAGTGTGCAACGTCAATGGTATATAACGTAGCAATGAGTTGCGGGAAATCGTATGTTGGCCAAAAAGGGCGTTGCATAAATGAGAGAGCCAGGGAACATGCCTGGTCAGTGAAACAGTCCCCGTTGGGCAATCTCGCGGTGCATTGTGATAGGTGCCCATGTGGCCCGGAATTGGAAAAAAAACAACAGTTCTGGGCAGATACGCAAGCAAAACAGCGCGAGAAATATATGAGGCATTCTGCGTAAGAGAGCAAGGGGAGAGTCTGTGTATTAGCGCGCCGTCACTGCACTTAACAGGTAAGGAGTTTTTCTTTTTTGAGCCAACAGCCAGATAGACGGTATTAATAGTCAATGTTTGTTTCAATAAACCTTCAGTTAAGAGTGCGCTTCGTATCTGTACCTTTCTCGACCTTGTTTATTCGACGCTTTCCATTCAGCAAAAGTTGGTAAATTATGTAGATAAATTGCTAATAGTGAGGTGATTTTAATTCAATATTTGACATCATAAAAGACCAGTAATCCTGCAGTAATCTAACCGGCCTAAAATCTGTCGTTTTGAAAATCTGAGGTGATCGGAAAAGTAACAGTTACTTTATGAAGTAACCACCAATTACTTGTCTTGGAAAGTAATCAAGTAACTTAATTGAATACTTTTTTGGAAAGAGTAATTGTCATTATTATCGGTTACGTTATTGGAGTAACGTCTACGAGACTGGATCTTAAGACTGGTGTGTCCCATTTCGCGCGCGCTGGCCGGCGTTCTGCACGAGGTGGTGCCGATCGGTGCCGCCGCATGACTAACTCCCTCCAGAGAAAGAGTCGCTCCAGTGAAGTCTTTTCCATTCGAAACGGTGATGAGCAGCTGCTGGGTTCGTTTGCTTAGATGAAGGGGTCGCTTTCACTTGGAAACACGTTGTTTGAAGATGGTCGATGAAGGCCGGTTTCAGACGATCCGTCGAAATCACCTCACCTCGTCCACTAACATTGAAAGTGAAAGCTTTTTTATTCGTCGGGAGTTCAAGATGTGGACTAGTATTTGGTGGCTGGTGGGAACGTTGAACCGAATCTGTTCTCAGAAAACCCTGCGTGATCTCAATAAGGTTTTTTTTTTTTTTGTGATGAAAGGTTTTGTTTTATTTTAGAACGAGTGGGTACTGGCCATGGTTCTAAAAGTTAGTTCTAAAATGTAGCCAAGATACAGTTAGTTACCAACGCAAAACGTACCCCGGGTACGTCTCGGGATACTCATTAAAAATTGTACCTGGTTACAAATACAATTACTAAAAATATTCTTTCTATTTTCATGAATACGGCAAGTAGTAAAAACGGTACGAAGATATCAACCAACAAAAATGTCGTGTGGAACGATGTTGGAGGGCCGCAGGACGTACAGGTTCGAGTTGTGTAGATAAAAAGAAATTTGTCGGCGTTACAGATAATACAAAAGTAATGTGTGATTAACCATCTAATTAACCAAAATCAAGACTAGTTTAAAACATTCGCCAGGAATTTTGAAAAAACACTTATGATATATATGAAGAGACAGAATTACTGAACATGGACGTTTAATGGCAAATGTCGCGGTTGCAAGAACTAAAAGTACCAAAATCACCACCTGACGTGCCAAGCAATGTCGATGCGTGCCATCTTTCACCAGTTAGGTAAAAAAAATCCTTAAAAATCACAAAAGATAGCTTCTCTGCTAAAACGCATGAAAGATACCACCATTAAGTACAAAACGAGCGCGTTTGTAACAGTAATTAATATGAAGAAGATACACAGAAAGGGGGGACGGACAACAATGACTTCCATTGTTGTATTTGTATTCCATTTCTATGTATCTTCCTCATATTTAAATACCGTTTCTATATTAAAATATATCTTTCCAAATTAGAAAAAAAATATTTGGAATAAGGCCTCTTTTTTATATTAAGGGGATACACAAGCTGCAAGCACAAGTACGAAACAACTTCTATTGGTGCGTCAGCGCCAGAAATAAAGGAAATTACAGTCACTCATGAACCTTTGGCAGCATGTTAGCAGAAAGGGAATATGCGGGTACGTGCGCAGCTCCCATTCCCACAATGACCTCATAAATTATTTTAAAAAAGCACCTTCAAAATTGTTTTTAAAATAACATAATCGAGGTGGGAATCCCTGCAAAAATTCAGAATGCCGGGGGGTTGATAAAAATCTAGAGAAAATTGAAAACATATTGAACCGTATATTGCTCACATCTTTCTCCAAGTATTTCCTCACCATTCCTATCAACGAAATTATACTATGGAATACCATAACCTAAGACTGCTTTAAGTTTAACAGTTTCAATTTTATAATATTGTTTTTATCCTTCAAATGTTCCTTTATAGTTTCTTAATGTCACAGTATCCCCTACTTCAATTATTTTTTCACGATTTGTTATATACAATTATTTTCCTAACTATATCTTAATTATTTGTATGACCCTTTGGTCATAGAATCAAACAGCAACAACAAAATACCGCCGACGGTCACCATCTGGTCGGCACGAACAGAAGCGAACGCGAGAGACTTGTCAAAGCACGCAAAGAATACCTATATATATATATATATATATATATCCCCTCGCGGTATAAGCACAGCTGCCACGACGCGAGATATTTTCCGGAAGGCGATACGAGAAACAAAACACAATAAAGCCACATTATCTGAAGCGCGTGTCGGTAACATTAAATGGCAACTCGGGACGACGCTATTATTTCTGTTGGCAGACAATATGTGCCCTCGCGGTTTTTTTGTTTTTGTTTTTTAGCACAGTTGTTTCGGTGGCGCACTACCACTCAACGTACTCACTGTTGACAGCTCTCCTTCTCGACGTAGGCAGACGGTGGCATGCTTCAACAACTTAGATTGTCTGGGTTCGATTCCCACTGCCCCGAGAAGCTGTATTAATTAGAATATGTAAAACAGCATTCTAAGATGTTTAAAAAAGTTTTGTTTTACATAAAATAACTTTTTGCTCTGTCGGCCTCTCGCGGCTAAAAGGCCTGAAGCATCCGTTTTGGCGCGGGTTGGATTGGGTTTCGCCTCGGTGTAAACAACCTCTTCCCCTCAAGGGTTGCGGTAGGAGGGACGGCCGCTTAAAATTCTTGCGAACCTTGCTTTGATTCACAATTTTTCTGTGACAGCACGCTCCGAGGAGCTGTATGAAGTAAAATTGGTTAATAAATATATGAGATTTCATTAAAGTTAAAAATTGCATATATGATAAACTCTTTGGTTCTTTTATCGAGGTAATTGACAATATTTTTTTGCACTTGTTTCTGTGAGATAAGGTTATTTTCTCCCTGCGTTAAATAAAATAGATTGGTAATATAAGTAAAAATATTAAAACTTTCAAAATGTTTCTATAATAAATGAATTTTATCATAAAAGTATTTGGGCAAAAAGATCTGCATGTTCTGGCCAAAGATTTGAATATAAGTTGCTGAAAAAACTCGAAATACTGGAAATCCTTGATGAAATTATTAGATAAATAAATAAAATAGTACAAGATGATTATGAAACATATATTTTTTCATCAACAATATTGTCATCCTTGATTAAATTTGTTTGAGTTTAGTGATTAATTGTTTGATGGACGGGAAAAACAAAAAAGAAACTCGTAAAGATCTTGTATAAAATGTACTTTCATGTACCTTCATGAAAGCAATTTGAGCGGTCATAGACAAGTAAACAACATTGGAGATTTTCAAGTCACAAAAATGCATTTGACGACAACGTTTATGACCTATACCATAAGATTAAGGACGAGTATCTTAGCATTGAGGAATATCTTGAATCAATTTAAGACGGCACACCCAAAAACCTATCAAAATCAATAACACGAAAGAAACAAACTTTGTGTCAATATTAGTCTGTTTATATAACTAGGAAGAGAAAAGAATGCAAGTGAGATTGGTGTATGTTTACCTAAGATAGATGTCATGGGTATCGAAAGATTAGATTGAGACAAAAATATTCACGAAGAAATTGGGACGAAAAATTGATGAAGTCTAAAAAGGTTTGAAGTTCTTTAATTGCAGAGATCTGAATGTAACCCTTGAAACGTAATTGGAATTAAAATGCCAAATACTCGATTTCAACACCTAAAGGGTTGATCATTCATTCCTCTACAGAAGTCCATAAAGCTTGCACATGCGGTTATAAATGTTCAAAATTAAGAAAACAAATGTTTTATGGGGGCTGTACTATAGGTATTATATAAAGCGAGAAAATATAAGGAGAGAGTTTCTAAATATAAAAATTATCTCAATGACTTAAAGTTTAATAGTGTTGAATTTCCTGTAGCACATAAAGATGTCCCAAAGCTTGACATGAAGATTAAGATAACAATAATTATATAAAATTTGAAGTGCATATTTGAGTAGGTACTTGCAAAATGTATCTAGGTGTTATATGTAATAGTATTGTTACCAAATATGAAGAAGGTAAACCTCCTATTTTTAAAGAATGTGAGAAGGCTCTTTTATGTTGGATAAAAGATCTAAGCAGATTAGTCTGCTACACACTCAAAACATAAATGTAAAATATATAAATGCAAAGGGTGCTTCTATCAAACTTCGATGCAAGAGATTATTAGATAATCATGAAGACATTTCTAAAAATATTGAAATAAGAAGAACTGAACTTTGAATTCATAAACCGTTTTCTTAAACTTAGACTTTTATCTGAAATTTATGCTGACTTTGAGTCAGTTCTAGTACCAGTAGAAAAGAATTCTGTGAAAAACGCAAAACGATATTAAAAGCATGTGCCATCTAGTTTTAAAATCTATTTCGTCGGTATCTACCATAATCTAAAGGTTGCGCTTAGCTTATTGAAGGTGAATGGCTTAGCTTATTGAAGGTGAATGGGGAATTGATAACATCTCTACCTCTCAAGTAACAAATGCTAAAATAGTCGGCAGATATATATGCAACTTCATCAGAAGATGACATATAGCCTGGAATGTTATCTGTAGAATCACATAAACAATACTTCGGGCTGTCGTCACGCGTATGCTTTTTAGCATAGTTCCAGAAAATTTTCGGGTGGCGAAATAATCTGTTTTTACCCTCTGAAGATGTAAGCGTTTATCCCGCTTGAAGAATTTGTTTTGGTTAAAGCGTGACATATACTGAATTTAGTATACCATAGGGTGAAACCGATTTTCTTAAAAAGTCGGTGCAAATGTACTTTTTTTCGTAATTAAAAGTTTAAATCTCTTGAAAACCATTTTTCCGAGCTGTAGCGCTTGCCAACTCGGCTGACGATTCCCCCCAACACCGAATATAATGCTGAGGAAGTCGTACTTTTGAATCTTGACGGTTTGCAGTTGCGTCTGCTCTACCCAAGCACCAAGGTGGTGGCGCCCACAAAAATATCGCGGAGCAATTCTGATACCCTAGGCGTAGCTCATTTATTAGCTCTAGATCTCCCTTTACTTGAAATGCAGCAAAACCTACGGGCGCATTGTCACATCTGTGAAAGGCTCATATTTATTGTTTTTTAGCACGTGCCGCGAAAGCAGCAACCGAAGCAGCGAGCTGGAAATCACACACCTCACTTCGGACTATTGTGAGCATGGTATTTAGCGGCGATTCCGCGGTCTTACTGCGGACCTCGGGACATGTCCTTAATTATTAATTTACAGAAATAACCTGCAGCGCCGATGCATTACAGCAGGGAAGCACAAAATAAACACATAATCACGAACATAAATACAATGTAAAAATACAATAAATACTGTTAAATAAAACACAAACTCGTGAATGTTTCAATGTAGGATACTGAAAAAAAAATATACTACATCATCTGTAGTGAATGCTGAAGCAGGCAATGAATTCCAATCCGTTGTTGTATGAGGGAAAAATTAGTATTTTTTAAACGAGTTCAGCAAAATATTTCTGCGATCTTATTAAAAATTATAAAAAAATAGTTTGGTAATTCAAGATAGTTATATTTATTCCTTCTAGTCGAGTTACTAAAAACACGACGCAATGATGCAACGGTCAAGCAATACGCATGTTTTTCTGTTCCGCGGACCTGGTTTCGTTAATTTATCCGCCGTGTGAATACAGCTTTAATTGCGAACAACATTGCCACAACAAATTTTACGGCGACTCTGTAAGAAATAATAAAATAAATGGGCTGTCCCGAGTTTTTATTCTAAAGTGAGCAGTTCCGAGCCACCCCTTCAAATATCTGGAGCGTCTACTTTCCCGCAAAACACTTGAGAAAACCGATGGTACCAATCTACAAAAGCAAATGACAAAGCTGGAAACATTTTTAGACCTTAAAAAACAGTTTGCGCCGTGGCACTGAGTTTTTGTTTAACCACTCCTACAGCACACTGTTTTGTTTGTTTGTTTTTTTCTTTCTAAGAAGAACATATTTCAAGCCTCGTCATTATCTGAGCATCCTTCGTAAATTCCAGACATCGGCGCTCCACAACTGCCTTGCGTGAAAGTAGATGCAGTAGATTCCTTGGTGTGTCGTGCGCATCTTGTGCACGTGAGTTCCTGAAGTGAAAGCGCCATTCGTGGCTACATGCTTGTGCTGTATTCACTCGCGCTCAACGGTGAAACGGTCGAACGCGAAGGAAAAAATAACAACACTAAACTTGTCAAAATCTTGTTCGCGTTATGTGTTTGCGCATATAGACCGGCCTCACTTATACCCCTGTTACACGGGCACACTTAACCGCGGTTAACTCAGCTTAACTGCTGTTGCACGGCACCACAGATACCGCACTATACTCTCGGACAGCTATTCCATGACAAGGGAAGAGCGCGCGTGCACAGCTTCGATAGACGCTCAAGATGCTCAAGCGCACGTTCGCCTATAGCTTTGACTGCATAGCCGCAGAATGTTGTCGGCAAGTATTGTGCGCTAACTGTGGCTTAGCGTAACTGTAGTTAAGTTTGCCCGTGTAACAAGGGTATGAGTGTTCAAGACATGCGTGATGGCGCCATCACTGTTGTTCATAAGAGGCAGGCGTCAGTGCACGAGACAGATCCTGCTGCTTTGTACTCAGTTCGCGCGAACCCTATAGACCTTTCCAAAAAAGGACACTTGGCAGGTTCCATTTTCAGTGTTCGTGCGTATGGTGCGTGATTTGCTCGCTTTCCGAAGCGACGAACGTGCGCGTTCTGGACTGCGATTTAATTAAATCGCAGTCCAGAACGCGCACGTTCGTCGCTTCGGAAAGCGAGCAAATCACGCACCATACGCACGAACACTGAAAATGGAACCTGCCAAGTGCCCTTTTTTGGAAAGGTCTATAGGACACATATGCACAGTAGCTTTTGTAGCATTTGAGTTTTTTTTACGAACTAGCAAATAAGCTTTTAAGCAGTTTGACCTCTTCGTGACTGTAAATAAGCAACTATTCTCTCTCTCTCTCTTCTGAGTGCGTTTGACTGCGTTCCGACTGCGAGAAACCAGGACATCCCTGCTTCTTACTTCGCGTGCCAAGCTATTCCTTGAATTGGATTCCACGCTTCATACGAAGCACCGATCTGCCGGTGACTGGCTTTCCTGTCTCAACGCAACGAAGTCGAACGCTATCAAACGCTTTCCAACACAACTGTGTGTAGGGGCCTAGAGCGTAGATGTAGCGCGTGCAGAAATACACCAGATCTCGGGATGTGTAGACGTTTTCTGATTCCTGTCGTCGCTAAGTCACGTGGTTTCCGTATCTGGAATGCAGGTGAGAAAAAAGGACAAAACATTTCAACCTGGAATTTGCGAGAATATAGAGGCAAGGCCAAACAAGAACGCGTGGCAATCACGCATTTTTCGTGAACAGCTTCCGTCGGCCTGGAGAGATTAAAAGGATGTTTTACCGCATACCAGAAGTGACCACATCCAAAAATCCAAAATGGCTGATCCCTTGTGGAAAAAGAGTATAGTGGCGGCGGTGTTGTGATGAAACTGGCTGCAAGATTGGTCTATTGGCAATATTTCCAATTTGCAAATGCGACTTCTTAAGCTTAAGGTACTACGTCAGAAGTACCCGGCGATATAGCTTTGCTATATAACGACTGTTTTAAACATTTTGGAAACCAAATAACCATTTCCTGCAATATCAGTAAAAGCTTTAGATAACTGGAAACCATAATTTTAACGAACAAGATGGCTAATGTACCGTCATCCATCGCACTTAGAGGTGTGTCTTCACATTTGCACCGATATTAAAAAGTCAAATCTCATGTGGTGGTCCGGAGGCTTTTTTGACTAGCCTCTTTTATGTTCGATGCGTGGCGGCGCAAGTACTGGTAGTATTGGCCCCGGAGATTGGAATAGCTGGCGCGAAGATGCGCTCCGATAACAAATCTAAACCTAAAAACGCGTCGACATTAAGCAATTTTTCAGAAGCAGTAAAACGCTGAGCTTGCGTTTTATCTCTGTAATTGGGTGAATTGTCTACATTTCGATGATTCGCATCAAGTTTCATATTAGACCATCTCTTTAAAAGGATTGATTAAAATGAATTACTTAAAAGTAATTACTGATTCTATTATACTAAACACTAATAGTTTTTCATGATGGACCCTTTAGCAGATACCATTACACCAGGAATCTTCTTTTCTGTGCCATGCATATTTGTCGACGGAACGATTGGCACGTGAGAATTAGTTGCTGAAAAAAAAAGTCAAATGCTGCGTCTCTTTTAGCCGTGGCATCACTTTGCAACCTCCGATTCACAGCTGTTTCATCGCCCGCGACATGAACACGCCGAGCGCGCACCGTGGCCTCGCGCTTGTGGCGACTGAAAATATTTCTTCCATCCTTTCCGCAATTAAATTGGACCGATTGTGAATATTTATTAACTAACTGCTAGAATGACGTCGCGAGTGTACTTTTTTTGAACGGAATGCCGATAATCCGTAAAACGTTAACAGGGCGGTGCAGCGATAATGTAGACTTCTACACAACCGTTACTGTGTTCCGTGTACCAATAATCATAATAATTGGGGTTGTGTAAATATCTGTACAGCATGTAGTTGGTAAGCCATTTCAAAGTTGCGACAATTCACTCGCTGTAGATGAGCAATTTAGCCAGTGCAGTACAACCGCTAGCCTGGGGTCTTTAAAGTGCACCACGCAGTAGTGATACACGACCGCAAGCCGGTGCGATGCTCATCCAGATAGAAACGGGCACTATATACCGAAGCTTTGAAACATGCGCTTAAGCGCCAGCTTCGTGCTAATGGTATCACTTGCGCGCGCACTTAAAAGCACGCTTCAAAAGCTCCGGTAATGCGATACGCGGAACACGGTAACGTTTTGCTAAAAGTCGCTATTCGATTGGAATATTTTTGTAGCGTTAGCTACACTGGCCGAGGTTGAACAGTTTCGCCTGGCCCTCATAATGAGCCGTGCTCATTATGCGGAGCGCGCGGCGGCGGCGGCGGATCTCCGCATAATGAGCACGGCGCACTGCGCCGCGCGCTCTGCATAATGAGCACGGCTCGCATAATGAGTACGGCTCATTATGAGAGCAACGCGAAGCCGCCGCCGCGCGCTCCGCCGCCACCGCGCCTGCCTCGCCCGCCTCGCCGGTCTGCGCATTCCAAAGGATTGACGTCATAGCCGCGACAGACACACTGGCGCCGCCGCGTGCCCAGCTGTGCGCCTCCATTGCGCAGTAGCCAAGTCGGACGCTGCACCGGAGCCGCTTGATAGCGCCTCTCATTTTGTGCGCATACGCTCACGCTACGTATATCCTAGCATAGCCGAGCTAAGAAACCGCAATTTTTTTTTTCATTTTTAGACGAGCTTACTGGCACTATACTTCGTTTCACCTTATGTTGTACCGCAGCGAAGGCTAGAAGCGCGAGCTCATAGCGTTGGCGGCTGCTCTTAAGTCACGAGAGCTTGTGCCGCCGGGATGTGCCCCAGAGCAAGGAGCTCGCGCTTGTAGCCTTTCCTGCGGTATCATAAGGTGAAACAGAGTATAGTGGGACCCAAGCATAGTCGCACGCAACGCCTCTGACCAAAAAAAGAAAAAGCAAGCGTTTTCTTTCATTCCCCTCTTCGCAAAACTTGGTGACCTAGCCAGGGGGCGCAGTGTTGGTCGTAGTTCATCTCAGCGGGGGATCAGTGACCGAGTGGGCTAGGGCACGCCAGCTCCGAGCACAAGGAGCGAAAGCTCGCGCTGCAGAACCCGGGGATCCTGGGTTCAATCTCCACCCCTGCCCATTTCGATCTGGATGAGCATCGCACCGGTGTGCGGTCCTTTATCACTACCACGTGGTGCACGCTAAAAATCCCAGGTTATCTGTTGTACTCCACCGGCTAGATTTCTCATCTAAAGCTGGGAGACAAGTTTCCCGTTGAGGCAGACCAAGTTCTAGGCTGTATAAACATACACACGCCCCAATTTTAGTCCAATCCCAGTGACGATATTTGAATGTGGTTCATATATTGGTACCAAGCATTGCGTGAAGAGCACTCGATTCGGCTCGTTTTAACGAATAGCTCGACAAGCATTCGGGTAGTGGCCCGTGTCCAATCGCTGCAATGACTACGATAGCCGAGCCACAATTGTTGGAACTCAGCGCGTGTCCTCTGCTTTGCCAACCCTAGCGCGTGGCTGTGAAAAACTTTGGTGGCATTTAATTGGCTCCAGACCAGGTGGCCGCTTGTTCTGGTAAACCCTGCTCATTTTTCTTTTTTAATTTATTTTTGTGACTTCTATTGCGAGTGGTGCAAAACGAACGCGTGTTTTATAGCGTATTTACGTCATGGATTCGTTCTAAGCGGCATCTGCGTATGGTACAAAAATCGTTGCTTTACCCCTTTAAAAAAAGAAAAAGTCGTGCAGCCTGCAGGGAGGAGCTGTTTTCGACCATAATATAAACGTGGCACGGAACCGCTGTTTTGCTCATGTGTCATTAAGCAGAAGAACAGTCTACTATCCGCCGTGACATACAGACAGAATGGAATCGGTACGTTGTTTCCTTCTTCAGTTTGATTCCTTTTTTTTATGTTTAAACGCAATCCCTAAAATCGTCTAATGACAATAATGAAGCACTATTGTATATAAATACTGCTTATAGCAATACAGAGGCATACTTTGACCCGTTCTTGTGCACGGTACTAAAAAAAAGTAAGACTTCAATTGCAGTTACCCTTCCTTAAAAGGTATTCAATTATATTACTCGATTACTCGAGACGAAAGGTATTTGACCGTTACTTTAAAACGTAACCCTTACAAAATTGTTACATATGGGCCAAAGTTAACGGCTGCTTGTGAGAAATCCGAACCCGGCTTTTCGCGCCGCAAAAATAAACTAGACATCGCTAAGAACTCAAACTCCGTCAGAACGTAGAACAGCATTGCGTCAACACGTGCTCAAATAAGTTATCTCTTTTTTTGTGTGCGTGTGTAAATAAACCGATGTTTGGCTGACGCATTTACCTATCTTTCTGAGAGCATCACGATTTTTGGGAAAGAGACTGACAAAACTGCGGGGAAATCGCTGGAAGCCCACGAGGAAGGAAAGATGAGCAATAATTGCGTAAGCCAAACATCGGTTTATTTACGCAAGTTATGTATAACTTCTTTTAGCACGTGTTGACGCGAAAACGGCGTGGTTCTTTACTTCGGTGTTATGTTTTCATTAAACGATTAGTTGAAGATCGTGGCGCCCTTCCTCTCCATTTCTCCCTTCGTTTGCGTGTTTTTGAGCAATGCTCCAAGTTTGAAATTATGGCCAAACACGCTTGCGTCGCTGCATTGATTCCTATACGGCAACATGTAGTCTCTTATATGGCGTGCTTTTTCCATATTTAGTTTGGAATGCAAATATTATATGGCCATTACATGACGCGGACAGTGAATTTTTATGGAAAATATTAATGTCATATATCAGTTGTACAACCATTTTCAGAAAAAAAGACATCATCACAATTCTAAATTCTGAATTTCATGTTTCTATTTATCTTTTTATTTCCTTTTTCGCTCTATACTACATTTCAATGCCCGTCGATATTCCCGTGCCCCAACAACGAAACTACCGAAGCTCTCTTCGGGATAGACCTCTGTAGCGGAATGACGCGTGTTGTTTGCTGTTTACTGCTCCTCAACGAGCGGCATACAGAAAATTCTGCCGATTTTTATTGTGAAAGCATTAAATCGGTCGTGCATCCGGCGTTATCTGAACTTGAAGCCGGCGTTATCATTGTCTGTAGCAGCGATAAACGGCACCTCAATTTCCCTGAGCGAAATGGACCTAAACTTCCCATTGGCTGCGACGCATCATGTGATTCCATAGCAACGGCGTCATCGTTGCTAAGGAGCCAGCCAAACTGCTGGCGGCGCTGTGGGAGAAGGGGACGTGAGTATGCGCTGCCCTGACATTAGGCCTAACGTTAGGCCTACTGTTATTCTTTGAGGTCTGACGTCGTCAACCGGTATTTGCAGCAGTATGACGTGAGGAGGGTACGCGGGTTTGCACTGACCTGATGTTAGGCCTGGCGGTAGGTCTAAAGTTAGGCCTAACGTTAGGCCTGAAGTTACGCTTTGAGGTCTAACGTCGACAACCGGTACTCACATATAGGGCGATGATGGTGACGAGAGGACACGTGATTTCAGCACGTGGCGCGCCGAGTTTCGCACTTCCGGCGCAGCGCCGAGCATCGCACTACCACCTCTGCCTCACCAAGCGGCGCAACAGTCACCAGCGAGCTAGGGATGCTTTTGTACACTCTCAAGAAAAAAGGGTATAAAAGGGTGTATCGTTACACCCTTTGTCCCATATAATACACCCCAAAACTTCATTTCGACGTACAGAGCCCTATAGTCGAACAGACGGCCCCACATTTTACGAGGGGCTTGATAACGGTGCGACATAACTTTTTAAATAGCTAACGTACGTATCAAAAACCACATAAAGAAAACACCGAGTTTTTACAGTAGGGCCAACAAAACCCCGATTATGTTTTTTGTAGTCAGTAAAACGTACATTAGCTATTTTAATAAGTTGTACCACACGGCTGTCAACCCCCTCGTAAAATTTCGGGCCGTCTGTTCGAATGTAGGGCGCTGTACGTCGAATTCTTGAGAGTGTACAAAAGCATCCCTAGCTCGCTGGTGACTGCTGCGCCGCTTGGTGAGGCAGAGGTGGTAGTGCGATACTCGGCGCTGCGCCGGAAGTGCGAACCTCGGCGCGCCACGTGCTGAAATCACGTGTCCTCTCGTGCGTCAGAAAGATCTCATGTCGCCGGTTCATTTCCGCTCGAAACGTAGCTCTACTTTTATGACGAGTGCGCATAATTTCTACTGTCCTCTTTTTAATTGCCTCGTGTTCTTTTAGCTTTTGCGACGCAGCTTTTGTCGTGTTAATGACATGTATGACAGTTCCGATCGACCTCTTCAATCAAGGACGGATGTCTGTTGCACGAACTCCCGCTCAGCAGCAAAAGAAATGAGAAAGATAAAGCTATGAACTCAGGATTTTCGCCCTCGAAAAATATTGCTCAATAATGCGTGGTGCAATTTTAGCTATTGTTATCACGTCAGATTAGGGCGCAAAACTAAAGATGTCACTTGAAAAACTGCAAGTTTACAAAAACCAGAAAGCACAGGGCCTCCCCTAGAAAATCTCTTTACCCCCGCCTTACATTGGCCATCATCTCTTCTGGGGTGGACTATCTGCCAGTCTCTTCCCCCTTCAAATGAGTTTGAGACCCCTGTGTAGACGATCCTAAAATGAACTGCAACTTCGGGCGCAGAAAAAGTGAGAAACAAGAAGAACTTCTTATTTGTTGCGTGCGCATTTCACCGAGGCGACGTCAAGTCTCACAAAGACGCTATACTTTTGAAATGCGACCAAATTGTACAACGTCTGGCTTTTAAATGACGGGACTTGTGGCAAACGTGTTATTTAATATCAAACTCTTAACACTTAAAAGTTATTCCTTTCAACGTACTTCCATCCCCTATCTATGCAACGTTGCATTCGAACTGCTGCAAATCATCATGTGTCGAGCTCCTCAGCAGCACTGCCGTTTTTCCATTTACCTCGTGCACGGCCTGAAAGTTGGTTTTTTTCTTAGTGAGAATTTTACCTTTAGAAAGCAAGCAAAAGTAACGTGGAGCTAAATCGCCCGAGTAATCTGGGTGTGTTGTCCAGAACTTTCATCTCCTTCGCCAGAAACAGCTTTACGCACAGAGCACTCTGAGCTGAAGCATTGCCAAGGTGCTCGTTTTTCCTCACTCGTCCTCTCAGCCTGGATAGAACTTCAAGGTAATACTGCTGATCAACTGTCTGACACTGTGGTACTCATTCAATCATAGCCTTTGTATTCCTTGTAGCAGTGAAAACAATCAGCATTGCCTTCATTTTCGACTCCCTCATTCTTGCCTTTGTTTATTCGTGGCGACGTGGGAGCTTTTATATTGTACCGATTGCCTTTAATTTTGGTTGCTGTCTCGTACTGGAAAATTCAAGTTTCGCCACATGTGATGATATTTTTTCAGTAATTCAGGCTCCACTGCAGATCGTTCTATGAAATCAGAGGAAATGTTTTTCCTGGCATTCTTCTGCTCCTGACAAAGGATTTTTGGCAACATTTCGGCGGAGATTTTGTGCATGTTAAATTTGCTTTCTAAAATTTGCCGTAAACTTTTTTTTAGAAATAGGCACCATGTCTGCTATTATCCGAATTCCTAATCGACGATCGTTGCGAACAATTTCACTAATTTTCACAATGATCTGTTCGGTTGTTGTAGTGAAGGGGCGACCCGGTCCTTTGTCGTCTGCAATGTTTTCTCCTTCTGCGGCAAATCGTTTCTACTACTCAGATACTCGCGTACCTGGCTGCGGCAAATTATGAATCAGAAGAACATTGCGCTTTGCAACCAGGAGGATATAAAGATTGTCACTTGTCGTCATTACTACGAAGATGTACTTGCGTCTTTGTTGTGCCTGCCATGCATTTGTCTTTTTCTACGAAAGCATAATGAAACGTACTTCCTTAGCTGCGGGATTCAGGCAATCAAAATAAAGATAGGTCAATTCGGTTGTGAAAGCTATTTCATTTTGAGAAATCTGTTCGACGAAACGGTGTTCAATGAAACGGTTTCGATGAAATGGTGTTCTATGTAACGACATTCGATGAAATTATCATTCGATGAAAGAGGCTGCGATAAAACGGCATTCGACGAAACTGCGTTTCACAAAACGCTGTTCACTTAAATGCGCACCCCACTCTTCCTACACTCGTAGTAAAATCCACCCGCTGTAGTAGACTAATATGAAAATAAAAACTGGCACAAAAGTCGCCCGAGAAAAAAAAAATTAATTGCTAAAAAAAGAATGACAGCCGTTTACAATTCTCTATAATGCCGAAATGGACCTCAGCTCTTGAAGAGGAGGAGGTTAGGGTACGGAGGGGAGGGTACCCCTCTCCTCCCCCTCCCCTCCTCCTCTCCAGCTCCCCTCCCATTTAGCGAAAAAATTTCGCAAAATTTAGCCGGAAATTTTTTCGTTAAATTTAGCGGTAACATTTCCCCGACAAAATATAGCGGGAAAATTTACCCGCTAAATTTAGCAGGGAAATGTTTCTGTTAAATTCAGTGGGATAATTTTCTCCTAAATTTAGCGGGGTAATTTTCTGTTAAATTTAGTGGGACATTTTTCCAGCTATATTCAGCTGGGAATTTTTGGCGCTAAATTTAGCGGGGAAATTTTTACGCTAAATTTAGAGAAGAAGTACGGAGGTTTCGTAGACCGCGTTTTCCCCTCCGCTGACCACTGCGCGACGTAGAAGCCGCTACTGCGCCTGCGCGCCGATGGCCTTAACTGTAGAGTTCAAAGTATCGTAGCGGGTTGCGGAGAGCGTTGCGGGACGGCGAAAAACATCTTCGAATGCTCCCTAATGTTACCGCTAAACTTAGCGGAAAAGTTTCCCGCTAAATTTAACGGAAACATCTATCTGCTAAATTTAGTCGAAAAATTGTCCCCCCAAATTCAGAGAGAAAAGTTTGTCACTAAATTCAGCGGGGAAGTTTTCACATAATGCAACGCGCACGGTAACACTGACGCCGACGGCGACGAAGCTCAAGCCGGGAACGGGCGCCTAAGAGCTGGGCGCTAAAACTGTTTGTGCGTTTCAAAACCCTATTCCCTATAACAGGAGTCTCCAATCCCCGGCCCGCGGACGTCTTTCGACAGTCCCGAGACTGTCCACGGTTCTTCCAGTATTGCCGTTCGTTTACGGAGTAAAGCACTGAAGCAAATCTGGGGCTTTCATTGCCCTATCTGGGCGTCCCGCTCTTTCGCAAGCAGGGAACAACAACGACCCTTTCACACTCGTTTTTTGTTGTTTGAGATAAGACGTCGGCCCTCACCGAGGTCGGCACCGTGGTCGCCCTTTTCGGAGGTGTTGTGGGGGACGGCGGGGTGTATCCCTGGGGCGCGTGTTAACCCACCCGACACCCCTTGTTCACGACGCTTGCTGCGACAGCCTGTGGGGGAACATTACAAGGCGACACGAGCACCGCGTCTGGTGATAGGTTGTTGGCGCTAAACAGAAGGCTCACTGGGGCGCGTGTTAACCCGCCCGACCCCTCGTTCACCGCGCTTCGCGGCTACAAAAGGCGACAGATATTTGGCACAAACAAAAGGCCAGTTGTGGCGGCGGCAGTTTGATACTTTAGACCCATGTTGCGGATAAAAAAAAAAAAACAGGACGCGGGATGGCCAAGAAAACATGCTTTTCGTGTAAGGCTCGTAAATTATGAGGCGCTGGAGAAATGCAGCCTTCTGCGTTAAGTCCTTATTTCGAACTCTTTTTGTTCGCCTTCTACCCATTGAAAAGTCTGCGGGAAGGGCCTTAGAACGCACCTGGTATCGCTGCGCCGCAGCGTTCTTCCGCTACATAAAGTTCGTCTGCGTTCCTCGCCGTCACCATAGCAACGAACGCCGAATGAATGGAAGCACGCACGGTACCGCCGTGTGAAGCCAGCAACAGCTGACGCCATTTTACGAACGCCGTCTGCTAGCCAAAGCCGAACGCGGTATGTCAGATCAACAGCCTCCGCCGGTGCTCGATCGCCGTCGGTAAGACCTTGGCCCAGACAATGACTGAAGGTGGGATCGACTATGGCGCCAGAAAGAAGTCGCTTTTTCTTGTTATTTCGTAGGAAAAATAAGTCAAAGCGAAACCGCGCAGGTGTTTTTGTTCCTACTTTTAGATATAGTGCTGTCAGGCACAGTCAACTGGCTCGCGCCCACGACTGTATCACGCAGAGCAGTCATTTTTCACCCCTTCTTGTTTTTAGCATGAAACATAACTAATGCCGACCTTTGCAGGGGCTTAGAAAAAATAACTCAAGGCCTACAAACAGTAAAATGTAAAATGAACAAGTATAAAACATCAAAATGCAGCACAACCCTTGCCGTCTAGATGTACAGAACGCAGTAGCTCTACATTCAGCCTCTTTTAATTGCAGATCATTAAGCGGACAAAGAACAGAATATCCGCTGTTACTGTAAACAAAATGGAATCGGTAGATCTTGCTTTTGTGGGTCCGAGATTCGCGCTTAAATAAGTGGCCTTCTGAGCACATATTATACATCAGAAAGAAAATATTATGTCCTAGAAATAAATTCTCTAAGAAATAAGGAGCCTTTACTTTCTCCAAAGATATTTCGAAAAGTCAATCTCTGGAATCAAGAAAAAAGCTCGGAAAATAACAAACTCGGTGATCTGTTCAGTACTACAAAAAGAAAAAAACAATTCAGCTCTGGAATTGAGCATTATGTTTCACCACGCTCATTGCCACAGTTGGGGACACTCAGTTCTTAGTTCTCATCATCAATTCAACACCGCCATTTGTCTAGCTTCCTCCGTCGATTGCAGCGATCAGCTTTCCCATATGCATTGTGCGAAAGCTGTCACTCCAGATTTTTAGAGTGCAGATAGCATAGTCATTTGAGCATGATTACGACCGCCCTTCTCTCAGATTCATCGACTGAACTGAGACCAGTGAGTGGTGTCGTTAGCACACCGCGAGATGACATACATGAGGGCGCTTGTAACGGTAAAGTGGGTGAGAGACAAGAGAGAGGTTTAGGGAACCGTCTTGCACACCCGGTACAGCACGATGGGCCCTCCTGTACGAACTGCGCATGCGCTACCGCAGAAGACTCGCATCGTGCCTAATGAGAGCCTCGTTGGCAAACTCATGCCACCATGTCGCGGATGAAAGCTTCCTCACGCAGGTGAATAGTCTAAAACGCGGAGGGTACCCCGATCCCCTCTTGGGGGAAGTAGCAGACAACCTTGTTTCCAAGATGGAGAAAAAAGACGACGCTCATATTTCTTCCAGACAACTAACAAGACCGGCGGTGATTCCTTACATTGATAAATCTATCGAAAATCTAAAAAACGTGGCGGCTTATTTTGAAGTGCCAGTGGTGTTTTCAGCGCCACACAAGCTTTCTCATTTATGTTCAAAAATAAACGACGAAAAGGGAGAGGGTAAAGTCTGCCAAAAGAAACACGCAAAACAATACGTGGAGTGTGCAACGTCAATGGTATATAACGTACCAATGAGTTGCGGGAAATCGTATGTTGGCCAAAAAGGGCGTTGCATAAATGAGAGAGCCAGGGAACATGCCTGGTCAGTGAAACAGTCCCCGTCGGGCAATCTCGCGGTGCATTGTGATAGGTGCCCATGTGGCCCGGAATTGGAAAAAAACAACAGTTCTGGGCAGATACGCAAGCAAAACAGCGCGAGAAATACATGAGGCATTCTGCGTAAGAGAGCAAGGAGAGAGTCTGTGTATTAGCGCGCCGTCACTGCACTTAACGGATAAGGAGTTTTTCTTTTTGAGCCAACAGCCAGGTAGACGGTATTAATAGTCAATGTTTGTTTCAATAAACCTTCAGTTGTGAGTGCACTTCGTATCTGTCCCCTTCCTCGTCCTTGTTTATTCGATGCTTTCCATTCAGCAAAAGTTGGTAAATTACGTAGATACGTTGCTAATAGTGAGGCGATTTTAATTCGATATTCGACAGCATGAAAGACCACTAATCCTGCAGTAATCTAACCGGAATAAAATCTGTCGTTTTGAAAATTTGAGGTGATCGGAAAAGTAACAGTTACTTTATGAAGTAACCACCAATTACTTGTCTTCGCAAGTAATCAAGTAACTTAATTGAATACTTTTTTGGAAAGAGTAATTGCCATTATTATCGGTTACGTTATTGGAGTAACCTCTACAAGACTGGATCTTAAGACTGATGTGTCCCATTTCGCGCGCGCTGGCCGGCGTTCTGCACGAGGCGGTGCCGATCGGTGCCGCCGCATGACTAACTCCCTCCAGGGGTGCTATTCTGGTCGCAAACGGGTACTTTCGAGTTGTGACGTATCGAGAAAGAAGGGGCGGAGCCTCAAACTAGAATGATTCTTGTTTGAGGCTCCGCCCCAACGTTCGGGTTCACGCACGCGCTCAGCTAGAATTTGACGATCCCCCTACGTCGCGATGACGTGTCCACGCAGTTGGGGCGCAGAAATCCCCGCATTTGCCCCTGTTCTTTTTGTTATCTTCTTTCTTTCCTCCGGGAGTTAGAACGAGCGAATAACGAAGAAAAGAATACCTTCCGGGAAATGGAAGGAAGCAGAGAAAAATAATATTATCCTTTTATAAAATACGAAATATTATTTAAATAATTATGACGTAAAGTAAATTTAGCTAAGATATCTCAACTTGTTTTCTCGAAGTTTCTCGCTACGGTCTTTCAAAACAAACATGGCAAAAACCGCGTTAACGACCTTGTGGTGTTTGTGTCTCGTTTGCGTCGTTGCTTTCCCTGTTTCTGCATGATACGGATCGTATTACGAGAAGAAAATATTATGTGAAGGTACGCTGCGACACCGATCATCCTTTGTGAAGCCTCCGTGAACATAAGCTGCAAATGAAATTTCCTGTTTGCCTGTGAAGGAGACTCCAAATGGATACAGAGCTGACGACGACCCTGTGGTAATATATGACAAGCCATAAGATTGACGCGGAATGCACCGGTTGTGAACATGCTGTGGATGATGCAGGAAAGTTTCTTCGGGCAGTTTTAATAGTGCTTTGCTCACTGCAGTGATTACGACGGTAGTCCCCATAAGCCATGTTCTTTGCTTTCGGCGCTGAAGAAGTGGACGCGACCTCATAATTTCGGGCAGTCTTTTTTACTTACGTTTTTATTTGCAGAAAAGCTCGCGCAAAAAACACGTCCCTACATAGGTACCTCGCTATCCCATTGGCTTCATTGCGCGTGAAAATTTAACGCTCTTTGCCATGGGAACATTCGTGAAACTAGAAAGCCTCTGTTTGCCGCTAACAGTCGCTTTTCGAGTTCGGGTTGTGACGACAAAATGACGTAAGAACAAGAATGCACGAGAGTATTTGCATTGTTTTAACTCGACAACCGTACCCTTGGCGTGATAAACTCGAAAGAACATGGCCGCGATGCTCGTCGGATTGACCGCGGCTCGGGTTTGACATGCGACCGGTAACTTGATCAACGCGCACACGAATGCTTTCGTGCTGTTGGATGAGCTCATTCGGTGGCAGGACCGGATTGAAGAGCACGGTGAGCTGGCGTTCAACGTCTCCGGTATAACACTTGGCGAGATGCAAGACTTGGCTTCTATTTGTGCCAGTGTTATGAAGCTTGAAAGTGGTGGTGTTGTTGTGGCTCGTAACGGCAGCCTTGCTGAGATTATGAAGACGGTAATAGACCTTCATTCAGCGTTGCCATGCGTCAAGATTCAAAACATCACCTTGTCACAAAGTGACCAACGCTTCTGCGAGCACGGAGGCAGCAGCCAACGGTCTGAGAAAGAATTGTGCCGCCGCCACGACCGCGAGTGTTCGCCCCAACGGCAAGAAAACAAACGACAAGCTCATTGAGGTTTGTGTAGCGCTGACTGCTGATTTATCGGACGACAAAGGTGAATTACGTAAAACGCAATGTAAGTTTGCCAGCGTTTTGCAAAACTAACGCGTTTCGTTGAAAATTTAATTTGTGGAATTCGTTAACACATTGAAAGTTTGACGGGGACTGCATTGTGAACGCAGCAATCACACAAGTGTTTTCTGAAGTGTGTGCTTTGCCTGCTTGCATATAAAGACAGAAACACTGCCTATATGGTGCATAAAATAAAAGAAATTTCGCTTATCCTGATAATGTTGACAATCTATTGAGTGCTGTTGATCGTAGTGGCGTAGCCAGGAACTTTTGAGGGGGTGAGGGGGGCGGAAAGTTGAGGTGACTGAGATGTTCATGACTTGGGGGGGGGGGGGGGGGGGGGGGGGGGTTGGATGTTGTCGAAATTTGTGTGTATATTCTAGGGCCCGCCGGATTTGGGGAGGGGGAGGGGGCGAAGCCCCATAAGCCCCTCCCCCCCCTCCCCTGGCTTCGCCACTGGTAGATGCCATATGGGGAGCATCCTACATTCACAGGCTGCCATAAGCAAGTGCATAGCAACTGAGCTCGTACCACAATGGCAAGATAGTTGCTGACATTCTTCACGTCACTTAGCAGTTCTTTCTTTAGCATATGCTCGCTTTTCCTTCACACATCTACTTTGCTTCCGCTCGTTGTTTATGCTTGATGGTGATAAGTCAACAGTGCGTATTTGCTCTGCATCACAGGCAAATTTAAAAAATCCAGTTAACACTAATCTTTAATTTCAATGAGTTACTGTCACTTTTGAAACGACAATCTAATTAATTGGTATCATAACCTTTACATTAAACATACGTGTGTTGAATGTAGGACAATGGTATATTTATTGTTTTTCTTGGTCACGGAGGTGACAACCATCCACAAAATTGCACTGGCTAAATTTCTCGTCTACAGTTAATGGCGGGGAATCGATCAGTGTTTCTTAGGACTCTCCGATGACTGACATGCAACTCCAGAAGCTTGGCGTAGAAAGGGAGAATATCTAATTGATACAATAAAATGCCATCAGCAGCCCACCCAGATTTTACTGCGTAAATGACAGTAGGTCTAGAAACCGCAACAAACGGACAACTGTAGACATAGGCACTAAGCGTGCACTAACTTTGAAGCGGTAGAAACCCTGAAGTTTTAACGTACTTACCACCATGTTGTTAATGGCAAAGTGGTGTTTGCGGTAACGATTTGGAGGCCTGCAGAACGGTGATGGTCTCCTTCAGACCGATGATGATGGGAACGAAGGTTCAGTTAGATTCTAGGTTCCGTCAGCGCACCCCACGACGCCGGTGTGCTTGTCGTGGTGGCGACGAAAGCCTTCTTTCGCGCATGCCTCAGCTTCCTCGGTCCAGGGTTTCGTCGACCCAGCCGCCTCTTCCTAGCCGGTTGACAGCGACACTCGTGACGGCCGTCACGGCTCTGATCACCATCGACTGGGCAGTAGCTATGAGATCATGGGTGGCAACCGCGCCCATGTAGCTTCCCGTTGCGAAAAAAATCTCAGTGCGATTCGATTAGTAGCTGCTGCTCGACGGTCATCATCTCTCATCGTCTCCGTCTCTCGGCGCGCAGCTGGTCACACTGCGATTGCACGGTGCTTTTCGACAAGCGGTACAGTCGTCAGAAACAGTCGTCGTGCATAGCGAAGGCAACCGGGTGCTCGCAGAAAACCCTTCATTGTACGCGTTGGTCGAGCCATTGTTGAGTAACAAGCATCGCCGCCATTTTCTACGCTCTAGAATCCTGCCCAAAGCGTTTTCCTCATCGTGCAATAGAAACAGAAGTAACAAGCACGAGCACATCACCCCGAACGATGCTTACGCGAACGTTGGCTTGCACTACGCAAGCGCGCCTGCTCGACAGGGACGTTGAAGGCCCGGAACACGTTCTTGTAGGTCCTATACTCGCACTAGCTCGCACTCATAGTGAAACAGAAAGTAGGGTGTGTCGAGTAGTACCGCAGTTAATCTAGTTACGTGACTTCCACTATGTGCTACGTAGGTCGGACGTGATCATACGTCACTTTGTCGTCACGGTCCGAACTCGAAGAGCGGCACTTACGGCGAACGGTTGCTTTTGTGTTTCGCGAACGTTCCCATGGGAACCGCGTGGAATTATCACGCGCGCTGTGGCCCATAGGAGCGCGCGGTTCGTAGGGGGGAGGAGTTTTCGAGAAACACGAACGTGACCGTTTGTGACCAGAATAGCACCCCAGAGAAAGAGTCGCTCCAGCGAAGTCTTTTCCATTTAAAACGGTGATGAGGAGCTGCTGCAGATTCGTTTGCTTAGATGAAGGTGTCGCTTTCACTTGAAAACACGTTGTTTGAAGTTGGTCGATGAAGGCCGGTTTCAGACGATCCGTCGAAATCACCTCACCTTGTCCACTAACATTGATAGTGAAAGCTTTTTTATTCGTCGGGAGTTCAAGATGTGGACAAGTATTTGGTGGCTGGTGGGAACGCCGAACCGAATCTGTCCTCAGAAAACCCTGCGTTATCTCAATAAGGTATTGTTTTGTGATTAAAGGTTTTGTTTTATTTTACAACGAGTGGGTACTGGCCATGGTTCTAAAAGTTAGTTCTAAAATGTAGCCAAGATACAGTTAGTTTTCAACGCAAAAAGTACAGCGGGTACGTCTCGGGATACTCATCAAAAATTGTACCTGGTTACAAATACAATTACTAAAAATATTCCTTCTATTTTTATGAATACGGAGAGTAGTAAAAACTGTACGAAGATATCAACCAACAAAAATGTCGTGTGGAACGATGTTGGAGGGCCTCAGGACGTACAGGTTCGAGTTGTGTAGATAAAAAGAAACTTGTCGGCGTTACAGATAATACAAAAGTAATGTGTGATTAACCATCCCATTAACCAAAATCAAGACTAGTTTAAAAGAGTCGACAGGAAATTTGCAAAAACACTTATGATATATATGAAGAGACAGAATTACTGAACATGGACGTTTAAAGGCAAATGTCGCGGCTGCAAGAACTAAAAGTACCCAAATCACCACCTGACGTGCCAAGCAATGTCGATGCGTGCCATCTTTTACCATTTAGGTAAAAAATCGTTAAAAATCGCAAAAGATAGCTTCTCTGCTAAAACGCATGAAAGATAACGCCTCTAAGTACAACACGAGCGTGTTTGTAACAGTAATTGAATATGACGAAGATACATAGAAAGGGGGGACGAACAACAATGAATGCCATTGTTGTATTTGTATTCCATTTCTATGTATCTTCCTCATATTTAAATACCGTCTCTATATTGAAATATATCTTTCCAAATTAGAAAAAAAGATATTTGGAATACGGCCTCTTTTTATATTAAGGGGATACACAAGCTGCAAGCACAAGTACGAAACAACTTCTATTGGTGCGTCAGCGCCAGAAATAAAGGAAATCACTCATAAGCCTTTGGCAGCATTTTAGCAGAAAGGGAATAAGCGGGTACGTGCGCAGTCTCCCATTCCCACAATGACCTCATAAATTATTTTAAACTATACCTTCAAACTTGTTTTTAAAATAACATATTGAGGTGGGAATCCCTGCGAAAATTCAGAATGCCAGGGGGTTGATAAAAATCTCGAGAAAATTGAAAACATATTGAACCATATCTTGCTCATATCTTGCTCCAAGTATATCCTCACCATTCCTATCAACTAAATTATACTATGGAATACCATCACCTAAGACTGCTTTAAGTTTAACATTTTCAGTTTTATAATATTGCTTGTATCCTTCAAATGTTCCTTCATAGTTTCTTAATGTCACAGTATCCCCTAATTTAATTATTTTTTCACGTTTTGTTATATACAATTATTTTCTTAACTATATCTTCATTATTTTTTATGACCCTTTGGTCATATAATCAAACAGCAACAACAAAGTACCGGCGACGGTCACCATCTGGTCGGCAGAAACAGAAGCGAACGCGAGAGACTTGTCAAAACACGCAAAAAATATTTTTTTAAAAAATAAAAAAAAAAATATATCATCTCGCGGTATAAGCACAGCTGCCACGACGCGAGAGATTTTCCGGAAGGGGATAGAAGAAAAAAAAAATAAACACAATACATCCACATTATCTGAAGTGCGTGTTGACAACATTAAATGGCAACTCGGGACGACGTCCGTCGTCCCGAGTTTTTTATTATTTCTGTTGGCAGACAATATATGCCCTCGCGGTTTTTTTGTTTTTTTTTGCTTTTGTTTCTTAGCACAGTTGTTTTGGTGGCGCACTGCCACTGAACTTACTCTCTGTTGACAGCTCTCGTTCTCGACGTAGGCAGACGGTGGCATGCTTCAACGACTTAGATGGCCTGGGTTCGATTGCCACTGCCCCGAATAGCTGTATTAATTAGAATATGTAAAACAGCATTCTAAGATGTTTAAAAACGTTTTGTTTTACATAAAATAATTTTTTGCTCTGTCGGCGACTTGCGGCCAACAGGCCTGAAGCATCCGTTTTGGCGCGGGTTGGACTGGGTTTCGCCTCGAGGTAAACAACCTCTTCCCCTCAAGGGTTGCGGTAGGAGGGACGGTCGCTTAAAATTCTTGCGAACCTTGCTTTGATTCACATTTTTTCTGCGACAGCACGCTCCGAGGAGCTGTATGAAGTAAAATTCGGTTAATAAATAGATGAGATTTCATTAAAGTTATAAATTGCATATATGATAAACTCTTTGCTTCGTTTATCGAGGTAATTGACAATATTTTTTTGCACTTGTTTCTGTGAGATAAGTTTATTTTCTCCCTGCGTTAAATAAAATAGATTGGTAATATAAGTAAAAAATATTAAAACTTTCAACATGTTTCTATGATAAATGAATTTTATCATAAAAGTATTTGGACAAAAAGATCTGCATGTTCTGGCCAAAGATTTGAATATAAGTTGCTGAAAAAACTCGAAATACTGGAAATCCTTGATGAAATTATTAGATAAATAAATAAAATAGTACAAGATGATTATGAAACATATATTTTTTCATCAACAATATTGTCATCCTTGATTAAATTTGTCTGAGTTTAGTGATTAATTGTTTGATGGACGGGAAAAACAAAAAAGAAACTCTGAAAGATCTTGTATAAATTGTACTTTCATGTACCTTCATGAAAGCAATTTGAGCGGTCATAGACAAGTAAACAACATTGGAGATTTTCAAGTCACAAAAATGCATTTGACGATAACGTTTATGACCTATATCATAAGATTAAGGACGAGTATCTAAGCATTGAGGAATATCTTGAATCAATTTAAGACGGTACACTCAAAAACCTATCAAAATCAATACACGAAAGAAACAAACTTCGTGTCAATATTAGTCTGTTTATATAACTAGGAAGAGAAGAGAGTGCCAGTGAGATTGGTGTATATTTACCTAAGATAGATGCCATGGGTATCGAAAGATTAGATATAGACGAAAATATTCACGAAGAAATTGGGACGAAAAATTTATGAAGTCTAAATTGGTTTAAAGTTCTTTAACTGCAGGGATCTGAATGTAACTCTTGAAACGTAATTGGAAATAAATGCCAATCACTCAATTTCAACACCTAACGGGTTGATCATTCATTCCTCTACAGAACTCCATAAAGCTTGCACATGCGGTTATAAATGTTCAAAATGAAGAAAACAAATGTTTTATGAGGGCTGTACTATAGGAATTATATAAAGCCAGGAAATATAAGGCAGAGAGTTTCTAAATATAAAAATTATCTCAATGACTTAAAGTTTAATAGTGTTGAATTTCCTGTAGCACATAAAGATGTCCCAAAGCTTGACATGAAGATTAAGATAACAATAATATATTAAATTTGAAGTGCATATTTGAGTAGGTACTTGCAAAATGTATCTAGGTGTTATATGTAATAGTATTGTTACCAAATATGAAGAAGGTAAACCTCCTATTTTTAAAGAATGTGAGAAGGCTCTTTTATGTTGGATAAAAGATCTAAGCAGATTAGTCTGCTACACACTCAGAACATAAATGTAAAATATATAAATGCAAAGGGTGCTTCTATCAAACTTCGATGCAAGAGATTTTTAGATAATCATGAAGACATTTCTAAAAATATTGAAATAAGAAGAACTGAACTTTGAATTCATAAACCGTTTTCTTAAACTTAGACTTTTATCTGAAATTTATGCTGACTTTGAGTCAGTTCTAGTACCAGTAGAAGAGAATTCTGTGAAAAACGCAAAACGATATTAAAAGCATGTGCCATCTAGTTTTAAAATCTATTTTGTCAGTATCTACCATAATCTAAAGGTAGCGCTTAGCTTATTGAAGATGAATGGCTTAGCTTATTGAAGGTGAATGGGGAATTGATAACATCTCTACCTCTCAAGTAACAAATGCTAAAATAGTCGGCAGATATATATGCAACTTCATCAGAAGATGACATATAGCCTGGAATGTTATCTGTAGAATCACATAAACAATACTTCGGGCTGTCGTCACGCGTAAGCTTTTTAGCATAGTTCCAGAACATTTTCGGGTGGCGAAATACTCTGTTTTTACCCTCTCAAGATGTAAGCGTTTATCCCGCTTGAAGAATTTGTTTTGGTTAAAGCGTGACATATACTGAATTTAGTATACCATAGGGTGAAGCCGATTTTCTTAAAAAGTCGGTGCAAATGTACTTTTTTCGTAATTAAAAGTTTAAATCCCTTGAAAACCATTTTTGCGAGCTGTAGCGCTTGCCAACTCGGCTGACGATTCCCCCCAACACCGAATATAATGCTGAGGAAGTCGTACTTTTGAATCTTGACGGTTTGCAGTTGCGTCTGCTCTACCCATGCACCAAGGTGGCGGCGCCCACAAAAATATCGGGGAGCAATTCTGATACCCTAGGCGTAGCTCATTTATTAGCTCTAGATCTCCCTTTACTTGAAATGCAGCAAAACCTACGGGCGCATTGTCACATCTGTGAAAGGCTCATATTTATTGTTTTTTAGCACGTGCCGCAAAAGCAGCAACCGAAGCAGCGAGCTGGAAATCACACACCTCACTTCGGACTATTGTGAGCATGGTATTTAGCGGCGATTCCGCGGTCTTACTGCGGACCTCGGGACATGTCCTTAATTATTCATTTACAGAAATAACCTGCAGCGCCGATGCATTACAGCAGGGAAGCACAAAATAAACACATAATCACGAACATAAATACAATGGAAAAATACAATAAATACTGTTAAATAAAACACAAACTCGTGAATGTTTAAATGTAGGATACTGCAAAAAAATATACTACGTCATCTGTAGTGAATGCTGAAGCAGGCAATGAATTCCAATCCGTTGTTGTATGAGGGAAAAATTAGTATTTTTTTAAATGAGTTCAGCAAAATATTTCTGCGATCTTATTAAAAATTATAAAAAAATAGTTTGGTAATTCAAGATAGTTATATTTATTCCTTCTAGTCGAGTTACTAAAAACACGACGCAATGATGCAACGGTCAAGCAATACGCATGTTTTTCTGTTCCGCGGACCTGGTTTCGTTAATTTATCCGCCATGTGAATACAGCTTTAATTGCGAACAACATTGCCAAAACAAATTTTACGGCGACTCTGTAAGAAATAATAAAATAAATGGGCTGTCCCGAGTTTTTATTCTAAAGTGAGCAGTTCCGAGCCACCCCTTCAAATATCTGGAGCGTCTACTTTCCCGTAAAATACTAGGGAAAACCGATGGTACCAATCCACAAAAGCAAATAACAAAGCTGGAAACATTTTTAGACCTTAAAAAACAGTTTGCGCCGTGGCACTGAGTTTTTGTTTAACCACTCCTACAGCGCACTGTTTTTTTTTTTTTTTCTTTCTAAGAACGAACATATTTCAAGCCTCGTCATTATCTGAGCATCCTTCGTAAATTCCAGACATCGGCGCTCCACAACTGCCTTTCGTGAAAGTAGATGCAGTAGATTCCTTGGTGTGTCGTGCGCATCTTGTGCACGTGAGTTCCTGAAGTGAAAGCGCCATTCGTGGCTACATGCTTGTGCTGTATTCACTCGCGCTCAACGGTGAAACGGTCGAACGCGAAGGAAAAAATAACAACACTAAACTTGTCAAAATCTTGTTCGCGTTATGTGTTTGCGCACATTGACCGGCCTCACTTATACCCCTGTTACACGGGCACACTTAACCGCGGTTAACTCAGCTTAACTGCTGTTGTACGGCACCACAGATACCGCACTATACTCCCGGACAGCTATTCCATGACAAGGGAAGAGCGCGCGTGCACAGCTTCGATAGATGCTCAAGATGCTCAAGCGCACGTTCGCCTATAGC
Organism: Ixodes persulcatus; assembly: GCA_013358835.2. Classification (NCBI taxonomy): domain Eukaryota; kingdom Metazoa; phylum Arthropoda; class Arachnida; order Ixodida; family Ixodidae; genus Ixodes; species Ixodes persulcatus. The sequence continues at coordinate 76,472 of JABSTQ010007289.1, forward strand.
TTTGACTGCATAGCCGCAGAATGTTGTCGGCAAGTATTGTGCGCTAACTGTGGCTAAAGGGCTGTTTATACTCCGACGTTGAGCGCACTGAACGCAGCGTAGCGCAGAACGCGCGCCTTTTATTGGCCGGCAACCAGGAACTCGATATCTGCAACCAATAAGTACCTGCGCGCGCTGCGCTACGCGGCGCCCGACGACGTTACGTTGGAGTATAAATGTACCTTTAGCGTAACTGTAGTTAAGTTTGCCCGTGTAACAAGGGTATGAGTGTTCAAGACATGCGTGATGGCGCCATCACTGTTGTTCATAAGAGGCAGGCGTCAGTGCACGAGACAGATCCTGCTGCTTTGTACTCAGTTCGCGCGAACCCTATGGACTTTTTTTGAAAGGGCGCCGCCATCTTGAATTGTCATCACTTCCAGTATGGGCGAAAACATTGTTTTGCCGTCGCCACGCCAATAGAAGGTATTTATGACATAAACGTAACCGTCACACATTCTCGTTTTGCCTCCCCTCTATTTTTTTACTATTTTCGCGTTGAAACGTTTTGATATTTTTTTGTCACCCATACCGGATATGCCAACTTGGCGGTCGGGGGCGAGAGTAAGCGGAAAAGGTCTATAGACCTTTCCAAAAAAGGACACTTGGCAGGTTCCATTTTCAGTGTTCGTGCGTATGGCGCGTGATTTGCTCGCTTTCCGAAGCTACGAAAGTGCGCGTTCTGGACTGTGATTTAACACGTGTGGACTGTGATTTTTGTAAACAGTGGAAACGTCTATAGGACACCTATGCACAGTAGCTTTTGTAGCATTTGAGTTTTTTTTACGAACTAGCAAGTAAGCTTTTAAGCAGTTTGACATCTTCGTGACTGTAAATAAGCAACTATTCTCTCTCTCTCTTCTGAGTGCGTTTGACTGCGTTCCGACTGCGAGAAACCAGGACATCCCTGCTTCTTACGTCGCGTGCCAAGCTATTCCTCGAATTGGATTCCACGCTTCATACGAAGCACCGATCTGCCGGTGACTGGCTTTCCTGTCTCAACGCAACGAAGTCGAACGCTGTCAAACGCTTTCAAACACAACTGTGTGTAGGGGCCTAGAGCGTAGATGTCGCGCGTGCAAACACACTCCAGATTTCAGGATCTGTAGACGTTTTGTGATTCCTGTCGTCGCTAAGTCACGTGGTTTCCGCATCTGGAATGCAGGTGAGAAAAAAGGACAAAACATTTAAAACTGGAATTTGCGAGAAAATAGAGGCAAGGCCAAACAAGAACGCGTGGCAATCACGCATTTTTCGTGAACAGCTTCCGTCGGCCTGGAGAGATAAAAACGATGTTTTACCGCATACAAGAAGTGACGACATCCAAAATGGATGATCCCTTGCGGAAAAAGAGTATAGTGTCGGCGGTGTTGTGATGAAACTGGCTGCAAGATTGGTCTATTGGCAATATTTCCAATTTGCAAATGCGACTTCTTAAGCTTAAGGTACTACGTCAGAAGTACCCGGCGATATAGCTTTGCTATATAACGACTGTTTTAAACATTTTGGAAACCAAATAACCATTTCCGGCAATATCAGTAAAAGCTTTACATAACTGGAAACCATAATTTTAACGAACAAGATGGCTAATGTACCGTCATCCATCGCACTTAGAGGTGTGTCTTCACATTTGCACCGATATTAAAAAGTCAAATCTCATGTGGTGGTCCGGAGGCTCTTTTGACTATAGTCGGTTGCAAGCTAAGAAAAAACCGGAAATGCCTCTCAGAGGAAAATGTATTCCTACGCCGAGAAACGCCAGCCAATCGTTTTCATGACGTCACGATTCCATGGACCAATCGCAATCCTTTTGAAAAAAAAAAAGCTCAACATGGCTGCTGGCCTTAGCAACGCGACGCTAGTTTCTCGTGACAATTATTCTGCTTTTTTGCACCGTGTTTTACGCACCGCTGGCCGCTGTTCAAAACCCGACCTCGCTTGTGCTTCTTGAAGAACCGCTTTGGTGTCGCCGGTAAGGCTGCACCAGGCTGTTTCGTCCAAGAAGAATCAGGGGAATCGCTTTCCGATGTCACCTCAGTGGGATCCATGACGGAAGACAAAGAGAGCGGGGCGCGGTTGTGGTGTCGATGACTTGGGAGGGTGCCGATTTGTCAAACCCGAAAAGTATAATTATTCTTGTTTTCTATTCATCCAACAAAATAAAGGCACACATTTCGTGCGCAAAGCCCACAAAACTAAGTAAATCACTAAATATTTATTATTTGCAGGAACTATAAGTGCTTTGTTATTTATAATTTTGGCGAGAGAAAGGTTGGTTTCGTTTTCGCCGCTTTCCCTCAATCGAAGGCGCTGGAAGACGGTATGTTAGACAGTATCTTGGACAGAAAATGAATTGGGAAGACGGTACATTGGACATGACTATCTTTCTTTACTAAACAGCTACACTCTAAAAAAAAGGGTGTAGTGGGTACACCCACAGGGGGTGTAAGTGCTGCCACATATACTACACCCATAAAGGTGTACAAGTACACCTCTAGACGAGGTGCACGCATACACCCTTTTTTAGGGTGCATATGTGCACCCTTTTAGGCACCTTCAGCATTCGGGGGTGCACAGATTCACCCCATATTGGGGTGTGTCACTACTCCTTTGTTACACCCTCTCTGTCGTTTCAGTGTGCAGGTACACCCCAATTTAAGGTGTACAAGTATTCCCTTCTCTACACCCACGCAATTTTTGGGAGTAAACATCCACCCACCAAGAGGGTTTACTATTACACCGTTGTTTACACCCACCCCGCTCATAGGGAACAGAGATACACCCGCCAACAGGGTTTACTATTACACCGTTCTCTACAGCCACCCCGCTCATAGGGAACATAGATACACCTCATTCAATGGTGTACCATTACATCTCTTTGTGCACCCACCTCAAGGAAACCTGTAAAAAATGTACGCACCCAGGTGGTTGCAAAAAGGCAGGTAAACAGACACAAGGGATTGTTTTCAAATCTCCTAGAAGTTTATTAGACAGCCTATTCCGTAAACAAGTACAAACGTGCAAGCAATCCGTGATATGTGAAGATGTACAACGAAGCTGTTACACAACTGTGAAGATTACTTAGCAAACAAGAACCGGAGTGATTCTTAGGTAGTGTCTATTCTCCCAGCAGCCGACACAATTATTTACCCGAAATTCTGCCGGCAGTCGCCACTCATTAGTGATACAACCACTTCATCGAACGCCGTTTCATCGACACGCGATGTTTCATAGACAGCTTAGATTAGCTTTCCTATATTAGCTTCTCTTCTTTTCTTTTTAAATGAGCCGCCCTACACTATATGCGCGAAGTGACATGTACGGGTGGCACAGGTGGGGTAAATTTTTTGTAATGAGCCGCCGCCGACTGTCGCCACGAAGCGACGTGAACGGGTGGGCTGGGTCGGTGAGCACGCGCCTCAGAGACACACGCGCGACGGAATGTTCCTTCAGCGTACAGTTCACGTAACGAGTGACGATGAAACGTTAGCGTCGACGAAACGTGTCTACAAAACGTGTATCAACGAAAAGTTGTCCATGAAACGCGTTTTCACAAAACGCCGGGAGAATAAGAAAGTCAGTATTCTACCTGCAGTTATCACCTGATTGTAGGCGGCTAATGGCTGGCTACTGCCGATAGAATTTCGGGGAAATTGTTCTCCTGGCTGCTAGGAAATAGACACTGCCTAATTTTAGAGGTAACCCGGAACGGAAGGGTCAGTTGCTGCAAAGGAGTAGGTAGCAGCGCACTTACGATGAAAATACCGGACTTAAAATATGTAATCCGAAATGTCGACACGGCTCACTGCAGAACAACCACACAAATACAAAAACGAAAAGAAAGGGGCCTTCGAAGATTTAACACAATGTGGCAGAAGCAGTAATTTGCCAAACCGAACACTAAAAGCATCACAGGAATTCCTTGGGCTTTTTTGAAGAAATCACTTGTTGCCGATGTACGCGTAGGACTTTTCAAACACTGGAAGCCTTGGTGCACTCGAATACGTTGTCGCGGACGAAATCTCCGGCAGCCCCACTGGTCGCAGCACAGCGCACAAGAAACTAGGCCGGCAATCAGACATTCCGGGATCGGAAAGAGCTACCTGCCATTACCCGCGCCCAGTCAGCGGAGTAAAGCGATAAAAAAAGCCCCCGGTTCATTGGTCCGGCGACTGCGCAGCTTCTTCCACGCTTTCAGCTTAGGAAGAGAAAGAAACAAGGAGTATACGTGTCACAGTCGCCCCCGCCTGGAGGTTAGAGGCGCGATTCCCCCTTGACGGTTTGCCCGCCGGCCCTCTACAACAACTGTGGACAACATTTATTTTTGTTGAGGCCGGCCAGCCCGCGCGGTTGGCGCGTGTGCCCAAGTCGGGGAAGAACGGAATGAGCTCAGGCGGACACATAGAGTTTGAACAATGAACAATATATTTACTTAAAAACAAAATAGAAATTTAAATTCCAAGGTTTGGCACAAAGGCAAACAACACACAACAAAAAGAAAACCCAAAGCTCCACACGGAGATTCAACCAAAAGAAACAACAAGGAAAACGGTTGGCGCGCTACAGCAATACAAAATAAAGACAATGAAATCAAGCAACAAAACCACGGACGGAGAGCAAGTAAAAATAAAACGTCCACAAAAGTAAAGTCCGAAGTGTACGGACGGGTCTCACTCAAATTTGGTGTCGAAGGGGATCGTCGGGCTCTCGGCGGTGGTGAGCTGGCAGGAAGACGGCGGCGGTGACGATGAAGAAGACTCACTCATCTTGCCTCCTTGAGGACCCAAAAAGCTCTCTCCCTAAACTATGCGCTCCCCACGAAAACCGTCCCAACCGTCCCTCTCCACGGCGACGTATTTCCCGCCTTTGTCGGCGCCGAAGGCACCCGCGAGGGAAAAAAAAGAAGAACCAAACAAAACCGGCTTTGGTTTTCCCGTTTGTGGCCGCCGCAACGCGAGGCGGCCCACCGAAAAGGCAAATTGTCGAAGGGGCACGGCGAGCAGCACAAAAACACAAAGAAAAAGATCGCGGGAGAGTCGGCCGGCGCCAGAGTTTGTGACAATACGAAAATAGCAGCTCCTTCAAGGCCAAAAGAGGCTGTCCTCGCAAAGGCTTATCTTCAGGGTTATCCCAACAATGAACCCAAAGAGAGGTTTGTCCCTTATATCCTCTTGAAAATTCGACCCAAAGTTAATAGTGCAGTGGATGCTACCCGTGGCCTTGGCCTTCAGGCAGGTGCCGTGCTCTGCCTTATCTCTAGCTTGGAGACTGTAGTCACGTGATCCTACCCGGAGACCCGATTGGCCTAAAACAAGCATAGCGTCCACTCTACTGTCAATACCGAGTGAACAGGACAGCTCCATACTTTCTAAGAAACTGCCCGACCCAAAAGTGACCCCCAAGGGGGAATCCAAGCACAAGGTGATCGGGGTGCGTGGCTAGCGTGGCGGTGCACTAATACACCTAGAGGTTTTAAGGGAGAGGAGAATGCTCATTTTTGGTGTACAAGTACACTGGCTGGGCAACGGAGGGTGCATCTTTCAGAAAAATGGTGCATGTGCGCCAGATACACCCGAATACACCCTTTTTTCTTAGAGTGCACTTCGTTGACAAAAACGTATTCTAACTTATTTAAACGTCCTGAATGAATTAAATAAATATTGTAGTAGTTTAAGACACGTTTACTGGAGGAAGAAAAAGCAACGTTGCTAGCGAACTACTTTCTTGACGGCGGGGGCACTTCAGATGGGCGCAATGCGCTTGTGGGTGGAGCTAAAGGATTGTTCTTAGGTTGCATCCGACTATAGCCTCTTTTATGTTCGATGCGTGGCGGCGCAAGTACTGGTAGTATTGGCCCTGGAGTGTGGAATAGCTGGCGCGAAGATGCGCTCCGATAGCAAATCTAAACCTAAAAACGCGTCGACATTAAGCAATTTTTCAGAAGCAGTAAAACGCTGAGCTTGCGTTTTATCTCTGTAATTGGGTGAATTGTCTACATTTCGATGATTCGCATCAAGTTTCATATTAAACCATCTCTTTAAAAGGATTGATTAAAATGAATTACTTAAAAGTAATTACTGATTCTATTATACTAAACGCTAATAGTTTTTCATGATGGACCCTTTAGCAGATACCATTACGCCAGGAATCTTCTTTTCTGTGCCATGCATATTTGTCGACGGAACGATTCGGCTCAGTTGCTGAAAAAAAAAGTCAAATGCTGCGTCTCTTTTAGCCGTGCCATCACTTTGCAACCTCCGATTCACAGCTGTTTCATCGCCCGCGACATGAACATGCCGAGCGCGCACCGTGGCCTCGCGCTTGTGGCGACTGAAAATATTTCTTCCATCCTTTCCGCAGTTAAATCGGACCGATTGTGAATATTTATTAACTAACTGCTAGAATGACGTCGCCAGTGTACTTTTTTGAACGGAATGCCGATAATCCGTAAAACGTTAACAGGGCCGTGCAGCGATAATGTAGACTTCTACACAACCGTTACCGTGTTCCGTGTACCATAATAATTGGGGTTGTGTAAATATCTGTACAGCATGTAGTTGGTAAGCCATTTCAAAGTTGCGACAATTCACTCGCTGTAGATGAGCAATTTAGCCAGTGCAGTACAACCGCTAGCCTGGGGTCTTTAAAGTGCACCACGCAGTAGTGATACACGACCGCAAGCCGGTGCGATGCTCATGCAGATAGAAACGGGCACTATATACCGAAGCTTTGAAACATGCGTGGTAATGGTATCACTTGCGCGCGCACTTAAAAGCACGCTTCAAAAGCTCCGGTAGTGCGATACGCGGAACACGGTAACGTTTTGCTAAAAGTCGCTATTCGATTGGAATATTTTTGTAGCGTTAGCTACACTGGCCGAGGTTGAACAGTTTCGCGTGGCCCTCATAATGAGCCGTGCTCATTATGCGGAGCGCGCGGCGGCGGCGGCGGATCTCCGCATAATGAGCACGGCGCACTGCGCCGCGCGCTCTGCATAATGAGCACGGCTCGCATAATGAGTACGGCTCATTATGAGAGCCACGCGAAGCCGCCGCCGCGCGCTCCGCCGCCACCGCGCCTGCCTCGCCCGCCTCGCCGGTCTGCGCATTCCAAAGGATTGACGTCATAGCCGCGGCAGACACACTGGCGCCGCCGCGTGCCCAGCTGTGCGCCTCCATTGCGCAGTAGCCAAGTCGGACGCTGCACCGGAGCCGCTTGATAGCGCCTCTCATTTTGTGCGCATACGCTCACGCTACGTATATCCTAGCATAGCCGAGCTAAGAAACCGCAATTTTTTTTTTTCATTTTTAGACGAGCTTACTGGCACTATACTTCGTTTCACCTTATGTTGTACCGCAGCGAAGGCTAGAAGCGCGAGCTCATAGCGTTGGCGGCTGCTCTTAAGTCACGAGAGCTTGTGCCGCCGGGATGTGCCCCAGAGCAAGGAGCTCGCGCTTGTAGCCTTTCCTGCGGTATCATAAGGTGAAACAGAGTATAGTGGGACCCAAGCATAGTCGCACGCAACGCCTCTGACTAAAAAAAGAAAAAGCAAGCGTTTTCTTTCATTCCCTTCTTCGCAAAACTTGGTGACCTAGCCCGGGGTCGCAGTGTTGGTCGTAGTTCATCTCAGCGGGGGATCAGTGACCGAGTGGGCTAGGGCACGCCAGCTCCGAGCACAAGGAGCGAAAGCTCGCGCTGCAGAACCCGGGGATCCTGGGTTCAATCTCCACCTCTGCCCATTTCGATCTGGATGAGCATCGCACCGGTGTGCGGTCCTTTATCACTACCACGTGGTGCACGCTAAAATCCCAGGTTATCTGTTGTACTCCACCGGCTAGATTTCTCATCTAAAGCTGGGAGACAAGTTTCCCGTTGAGGCAGACCAAGTTCTAGGCTGTATAAACATACACACGCCCCAATTTTAGTCCATCCCAGTGACAATATTTGAATGTGGTTCATATATTGGACCCAAGCATTGCGTGAAGAGCACTCGATTCGGCTCGTTTTAACGAATAGGTTGACAAGCATTCGGGTAGTGGCCCGTGTCCAATCGCTGCAATGACTACGATAGCCGAGCCACAACAATTGTTGGAACTCAGCGCGTGTCCTCTGCTTTGCCAACCCTAGCGCGTGGCTGTGAAAAACTTTGGTGGCATTTAATTGGCTCCAGACCAGGTGGCCGCTTGTTCTGGTAAACCCTGCTCATTTTTCTTTTTTAATTTATTTTTGTGACTTCTATTGCGAGTGGTGCAAAACGAACGCGTGTTTTATAGCGTATTTACGTCATGGATTCGTTCTAAGCGGCATCTGCACATGGTACAAAAATCGTTGCTTTACCCCTTTAAAAAAAGAAAAAGTCGTGCAGCCTGCAGGGAGAAGCTGTTTTCGACCATAATATAAACGTGGCACCGAACCGCTGTTTTGCTCATCTGTCATTAGGCAGAAGAACAGTCTACTATCCGCCGTGACATACAGACAGAATGGAATCGGTACGTCGTTTCCTTCTTCAGTTTGATTCCTTTTTTTTATGTTTAAACGCAATCCCTAAAATCGTCTAATGACAATAATGAAGCACTATGGTATATAAATACTGCTTATAGCAATACAGAGGCCTACTTTGACCCGTTCTTGTGCACGGTACTAAAAAAAAGTAACAGACTTCAATTGCAGTTACCCTTCCTTAAAAGGTATTCAATTATATTACTCGATTACTCGAGACGAAAGGTATTTGACCGTTACTTTAAAACTTAACCCTTACAAAATTGTTACATATGGGCCAAAGTTAACGGCTGCTTGTGAGAAATCCGAACCCGGCTTTTCGCGCCGCAAAAATAAACTAGACATCGCTAAGAACTCAAACTCCGTCAGAACGTAGAACAGCATTGCGTCAACACGTGCTCAAATAAGTTATCTCTTTTTTTGTGTGTGTGTGTAAATAAACCGATGTTTGGCTGACGCATTTACCTATCTTTCTGAGAGCATCACGATTTTTGGGAAAGAGACTGACAAAACTGCGGGGAAATCGCTGGAAGCCCACGAGGAAGGAAAGATGAGCAATAATTGCGTAAGCCAAACATCGGTTTATTTACGCAAGTTATGTATAACTTCTTTTAGCACGTGTTGACGCGAAAACGGCGTGGTTCTTTACTTCGGTGTTATGTTTTCATTAAACGATTAGTTGAAGATCGTGGCGCCCTTCCTCTCCATTTCTCCCTTCGTTTGCGTGTTTTTGAGCAATGCTCCAAGTTTGAAATTATGGCCAAACACGCTTGCGTCGCTGCATTGATTCCTATACGGCAACATGTAGTCTTTTATATGGCGTGCTTTTTCCATATTTAGTTTGGAATGCAAATATTATATGGCCATTACATGACGCGGACAGTGAATTTTTATGGAAAACATTAATGTCATATATCAGTTGTACAACCATTTACCGAAAAAAAGACATCATCACAATTCTAAATTCTGAATTTCATGTTTCTATTTATCTTTTTATTTCCTTTTTCGCTCTATACTATATTTCAATGCCCGTCGATATTCCCGTGCCCCAACAACGAAACTACCGAAGCTCTCTTCGGGATAGACCTCTGTAGCGGAATGACGCGTGTTGTTTGCTGTTTACTGCTCCTCAACGAGCGGCATACAGAAAATTCTGCCGATTTTTATTGTGAAAGCATTAAATCGGTCGTAGAGCCATCCGGCGTTATCTGAACTTGAAGCCGGCGTTATCATTGTCCGTAGCAGCGATAAACGGCACCTCAATTTCCCTGAGCGAAATGGACCTAAACTTCCCATTGGCTGCGACGCATCATGTGATTCCATAGCAAAGGCGTCATCGTTGCTAAGGAGCCAGCCAAACTGCTGGCGGCGCAGCGGGAGAAGGGGACGTGAGTATGCGCTGCCCTGACATTAGGCCTAACGTTAGGCCTACCGTTATTCTTTGAGGTCTGACGTCGTCAACCGGTATTTGCAGCAGTATGACGTGAGGAGGGTACGCGGGTTTGCACTGACCTGATGTTAGGCCTGGCGGTAGGTCTAAAGTTAGGCCTAACGTTAGGCCTGAAGTTACGCTTTGAGGTCTAACGTCGACAACCGGTACTCACATATAGGGCGATGATGGTGACGAGAGGACACGTGATTTCAGCACGTGGCGCGCCGAGTTTCGCACTTCCGGCGCAGCGCCGAGCATCGCACTACCACCTCTGCCTCACCAAGCGGCGCAACAGTCACCAGCGAGCTAGGGATGCTTTTGTACACTCTCAAGAAAAAAGGGTATAAAAGGGTGTATCGTTACACCCTTTGTCCCATATAATACACCCCAAAACTTCATTTCGACGTACAGAGCCCTATAGTCGAACAGACGGCCCCACATTTTACGAGGGGCTTGATAACGGTGAGACATAACTTTTTAAATAGCTAACGTACGTATCAAAAACCACATAAAGAAAACACCGAGTTTTTACAGTAGGGCCAACAAAACCCCGATTATGTTTTTTGTAGTCAGTAAAACGTACATTAGCTATTTTAATAAGTTGTACCACACGGCTGTCAACCCCCTCGTAAAATTTCGGGCCGTCTGTTCGAATGTAGGGCGCTGTACGTCGAATTCTTGAGAGTGTACAAAAGCATCCCTAGCTCGCTGGTGACTGCTGCGCCGCTTGGTGAGGCAGAGGTGGTAGTGCGATACTCGGCGCTGCGCCGGAAGTGCGAAACTCGGCGCGCCACGTGCTGAAATCACGTGTCCTCTCGTGCGTCAGAAAGATCTCATGTCGCCGGTTCATTTCCGCTCGAAACGTAGCTCTACTTTTATGACGAGTGCGCATAATTTCTACTGTCCTCTTTTTAATTGCCTCGTGTTCTTTTAGCCTTTGCGACGCAGCTTTTGTCGTGTTAATGACATGCATGACAGTTCCGATCGACCTCTTCAATCAAGGACGGATGTCTGTTGCTCGAACTCCCGCTCAGCAGCAAAAGAAATGAGAAAGATAAAGCTATGAACTCAGGATTTTCGCCCTCGAAAAATATTGCTCAATAATGCGTGGTGCAATTTTAGCTATTGTTATCACGTCAGATTAGGGCGCAAAACTAAAGATGTCACTTGAAAAACTGCAAGTTTACAAAAACCAGAAAGCACAGGGCCTCCCCTAGTAAATCTCTTACCCCCGCCTTACATTGGCCATCATCTCTTCTGGGGTGGACTATCTGCCAGTCTCTTCCCCCTTCAAATGAGTTTGAGACCCCTGTGTAGACGATCCTAAAATGAACTGCAACTTCGGGCGCAGAAAAAGTGAGAAACAGAAGAACTTCTTATTTGTTGCGTGCGCATTTCACCGAGGCGACGTCAAGTCTCACAAAGACGCTATACTTTTGAATGCGACCAAATTGTACACGTCTGGCTTTTATATGACGGGACTTGTGGCAAACGTGTTATTTAATATCAAACTCTTAACACTTAAAGTTATCCGTTTCAACGTACTTCCATCCCCTATCTATGCAACGTTGCATTCGAACTGCTGCAAATCATCATGTGTCGAGCTCCTCAGCAGCACTGCCGTTTTTTCCATTTACCTCGTGCACGGCCTGAAGTTGGTTTTTTTTCTTAGTGAGAATTTTACCTTTAGAAAGCAAGCAAAAGTAACGTGGAGCTAAATCGCCCGAGTAATCTGGGTGTGTTGTCCAGAACTTTCATCTCCTTCGCCAGAAACAGCTTTACGCAGAGCACTCTGAGCTGAAGCATTGCCAAGGTGCTCGTTTTTCCTCACTCGTCCTCTCAGCCTGGATAGAACTTCAAGGTAATACTGCTGATCAACTGTCTGACACTGTGGTACTCATTCAATCATAGCCTTTGTATTCCTTGTAGCAGTGAAAACAATCAGCATTGCCTTCATTTTCGACTCCCTCATTCTTGCCTTTGTTTATTCGTGGCGACGTGGGAGCTTTTATATTGTACCGATTGCCTTTAATTTTGGTTGCTGTCTCGTACTGGAAAATTCAAGTTTCGCCACATGTGATGATATTTTTTCAGTAATTCAGGCTCCACTGCAGATCGTTCTATGAAATCAGAGGAAATGTTTTTCCTGGCATTCTTCTGCTCCTGACAAAGGATTTTTGGCAACATTTCGGCGGAGATTTTGTGCATGTTAATTTGCTTTCTAAAATTTGCCGTAAACTTTTTTTTAGAAATAGGCACCATGTCTGCTATTATCCGAATTCCTAATCGACGATCGTTGCGAACAATTTCACTAATTTTCACAATGATCTGTTCGGTTGTTGTAGTGAAGGGGCGACCCGGTCCTTTGTCGTCTGCAATGTTTTCTCCTTCTGCGGCAAATCGTTTCTACTACTCAGATACTCGCGTACCTGGCTGCGGCAATTATGAATCAGAAGAACATTGCGCTTTGCAACCAGGAGGATATAAAGATTGTCACTTGTCGTCATTACTACGAAGATGTACTTGCGTCTTTGTTGTGCCTGCCATGCATTTGTCTTTTTCTACGAAAGCATAATGAAACGTACTTCCTTAGCTGCGGGATTCAGGCAATCAAAATAAAGATAGGTCAATTCGGTTGTGAAAGCTATTTCATTTTGAGAAATCTGTTCGACGAAACGGTGTTCAATGAAACGGTTTCGATGAAATGGTGTTCTATGTAACGACATTCGATGAAATTATCATTCGATGAAAGAGGCTGCGATAAAACGGCATTCGACGAAACTGCGTTTCACAAAACGCTGTTCACTTAAATGCGCACCCCACTCTTCCTACACTCGTAGTAAAATCCACCCGCTGTAGTAGACTAATATGAAATAAAAACTGGCACAAAAGTCGCCCGAGAAAAAAAATTAATTGCTAAAAAAGAATGACAGCCGTTTACAATTCTCTATAATGCCGAAATGGACCTCAGCTCTTGAAGAGGAGGAGGTTAGGGTACGGAGGGGAGGGTACCCCTCTCCTCCCCTCCCCTCCTCCTCTCCAGCTCCCCTCCCATTTAGCGAAAAAATTTCGCAAATTTAGCCGGAAATTTTTTCGTTAAATTTAGCGGTAACATTTCCCCGACAAAATATAGCGGGAAAATTTACCCGCTAATTTAGCAGGGAAATGTTTTCTGTTAAATTCAGTGGGATAATTTTCTCCTAAATTTAGCGGGGTAATTTTCTGTTAAATTTAGTGGGACATTTTTCCGCTATATTCAGCTGGGAATTTTTGGCGCTAAATTTAGCGGGGAAATTTTTACGCTAAATTTAGAGAAGAAGTACGGAGGTTTCGTAGACCGCGTTTTCCCCTCTGCTGACCACTGCGCGACGTAGAAGCCGCTACTGCGCCTGCGCGCCGATGGCCTTAACTGTAGAGTTCAAAGTATCGTAGCGGGTTGCGGAGAGCGTTGCGGGACGGCGAAAAACATCTTCGAATGCTCCCTAATGTTACCGCTAAACTTAGCGGAAAAGTTTCCCGCTAAATTTAACGGAACATCTATCTGCTAAATTTAGTCGAAAAATTGTCCCCCCAAATTCAGAGAGAAAAGTTTGTCACTAAATTCAGCGGGGAAGTTTTCACATAATGCAACGCGCACGGTAACACTGACGCCGACGGCGACGAAGCTCAAGCCGGGAACGGGCGCCTAAGAGCTGGGCGCTAAAACTGTTTGTGCGTTTCAAAACCCTATTCCCTATAACAGGAGTCTCCAATCCCCGGCCCGCGGACGTCTTTCGACAGTCCCGAGACTGTCCACGGTTCTTCCAGTATTGCCGTTCGTTTACGGAGTAAAGCACTGAAGCAAATCTGGGGCTTTCATTGCCCTATCTGGGCGTCCCGCTCTTTCGCAAGCAGGAACAACAACGACCCTTTCACACTCGTTTTTTGTTGTTTGAGATAAGACGTCGGCCCTCACCGAGGTCGGCACCGTGGTCGCCCTTTTCGGAGGTGTTGTGGGGGACGGCGGGGTGTATCCCTGGGGCGCGTGTTAACCCACCCGACACCCCTTGTTCACGACGCTTGCTGCGACAGCCTGTGGGGGAACATTACAAGGCGACACGAGCACCGCGTCTGGTGATAGGTTGTTGGCGCTAAACAGAAGGCTCACTGGGGCGCGTGTTAACCCGCCCGACCCCTCGTTCACCGCGCTTCGCGGCTACAAAAGGCGACAGATATTTGGCACAAACAAAAGGCCAGTTGTGGCGGCGGCAGTTTGATACTTTAGACCCATGTTGCGGATAAAAAAAAACAGGACGCGGGATGGCAAGAAAACATGCTTTTCGTGTAAGGCTCGTAAATTATGAGGCGCTGGAGAAATGCAGCCTTCTGCGTTAAGTCCTTATTTCGAACTCTTTTTGTTCGCCTTCTACCCATTGAAAGTCTGCGGGAAGGGCCTTAGAACGCACCTGGTATCGCTGCGCCGCAGCGTTCTTCCGCTACATAAAGTTCGTCTGCGTTCCTCGCCGTCACCATAGCAACGAACGCCGAATGAATGGAAGCACGCACGGTACCGCCGTGTGAAGCCAGCAACAGCTGACGCCATTTTACGAACGCCGTCTGCTAGCCAAAGCCGAACGCGGTATGTCAGATCAACAGCCTCCGCCGGTGCTCGATCGCCGTCGGTAAGACCTTGGCCCAGACAATGACTGAAGGTGGGATCGACTATGGCGCCAGAAAGAAGTCGCTTTTTCTTGTTATTTCGTAGGAAAAATAAGTCAAAGCGAAACCGCGCAGGTGTTTTTGTTCCTACTTTTAGATATAGTGCTGTCAGGCACAGTCAACTGGCTCGCGCCCACGACTGTATCACGCAGAGCAGTCATTTTTCACCCCTTCTTGTTTTTAGCATGAAACATAACTAATGCCGACCTTTGCAGGGGCTTAGAAAAAATAACTCAAGGCCTACAAACAGTAAAATGTAAAATGAACAAGTATAAAATCAAAATGCAGCACAACCCTTGCCGTCTAGATGTACAGAACGCAGTAGCTCTACATTCAGCCTCTTTTAATTGCAGATCATTAAGCGGACAAAGAACAGAATATCCGCTGTTACTGTAAACAAAATGGAATCGGTAGATCTTGCTTTTGG
>JABSTQ010007290.1:0-41236 GCA_013358835.2 Ixodes persulcatus
CCGCGTTCCCCGTGGGATGTCTTTAGTATGGGTGGTGCGGCGTCGTTTGGCTCCTCAAAGGACCTTTAAGCGCCCTCTCGATTTCTCCGCATGTCAGGACTCGAACAAAATGAGTTCGATAAGCGTGAAATAGAACCCGCGCTCCGTGACTCACACCGCGCGCCGTCTTTATGGTTTGGGTGGTCGCGGCATGACGATATGCGTGGAAGGCACGAGGAAACACACACAAAAAGATACACACACACACACACACAAAAGAATACGCGGAGGATAGGAGAAAGGGAGAGGACGAACGGACTGATAATGTTCGCCGCGGGTACATCTTTTCCCGCCGCGAACTTATTTTCCACCGAATTGGTCACTCGCTTGTAAACACACCCGACCGAGTCCTCTGCGCACGGCTTCGAAAATGAGTCGAGTCGAAATGATTAAGAAAGCTGCCTCTTATTTTCTGCACGCTGCGAGGCTATCTTTGTACGCCGGACGCCTCCTGTCACATCTGAAGAGACCGCGCGCTTGTGGGGACGGTGGCCGTCACAACATGTCTCCGAAATCAGGCATCGTAAACAGCGTATCTATGGACCATATACTGAGCAGTCATTAGCGATAAGGTAATGACTGCTCAGTATGCGTGTATCACTATTTCATCGGGTGACCTGCGGCTTTTTGGAGACGGGGGCATGTAGAGAAAATGCGTCGTTGGTAATGAGCTATAGTTGCAGATTTACGTCCAGGATTGCTTCTGAGAGTCGGTGGAGAGAGAAAAGTGAAAATAAAAAAGGCTTGTTCCAAGCAACAAACATGAATTGAGAGGAGGACTGTTTTGTGTTGCCTTCTTAGAGTTTTTCTTATTAGTTTTTTTTTCGCTGTACATTGGCGTATTTTGAATAAAAACGATATCAAGTCTTTGTTATTGGTGGTCGCACGCTCAAGCTGGCAGGAGCTTTTTCAGACGTCTGATCCTCTTCGTGAAAGATGTGCTCTTTATTTTTATTTTCAGCCGAATTGCTTTATTAATTGTTTACCTTTTGGTTAGATATGCAAGCCAGCCGCATGAAGAATATTTGTAATTTTGTGTTCCTGAAGACTGAGTTGCTGTGGAAGGCGTTCTGACATGCGCCGTAGCTTTCTATCGCGGAATAAGAGACGTTGCGCAGACGTCCACACACCAGTGACTAAGCGCCTTTAGTCACTGGTGTGATAAGTAGTGGAAAGTTAAATAGTTGTACAACATCTTCTATTGTTTTTTTTTTTTTAATTTAAGCGAACTTTTCTCGGTAAATACAGATTCCAACTTTACCACTTTTTTCATTTAACTTGTCAAACCAAGATTCCAGGAATGTTAAAAAAAAAAAAATATTGTGCCCGCATGTCAGAAGATTGCGATTTCACCGCTTGGAAGGGACGAGAGTTTCATTTAGAATAAATTCGAAGCAAGCGACAACCGGCATATATTCTAGAGATAGCTTCAGCTTAATTTAAATTTGGCTCTAAATATGAGGTCCCGAGGAAATTGGAAATACTTCTTCATTGCCTGCGATTGAACGTTGCTTTAACGCGACAGATAATCAAATGGATAATCCAAAATAAGCCACATTTCCACCTCCATAAGGAGGTGGAAATGTCCCACAGCGTGTTTGGTCTTTATTCTCGGAGTAGGTATGCTCAAAGCCCATTTATACGGAAAAGTAGCGACATCCTTCGAAGAATGCCGCCCGCTTTCTTGGGCCGATCCAGGCGGTGCTACAGTCGACGCGCGAGCGCGAAAGAGCAAAACATAAAACAAAAGGCGTGCGCGTCAGAGGAGGAGGGAGAAGAAATGCCTATGCTGTCGGAGTGCAGTGCATGCTATGAGCTCATGTCGCCAATCAAATAACGCCGACTGTGCAACGTCACGGCTTTCATCGTCTTTCTTTGAGCACATCCTTCGAGGCTGGTAGACAGTGACAGTGCGCTTTTAGCGTGTCTTTCAGCCTTTGACTGCGCTCTGACTCAAGTATAGGAAGGCCTTCTGCTACCTTGGGCCGATCCAGGCGGCGCTACAGTCGACACGCGGGTGTAAAAAAGCAAAACATAAAGATAAAAGGTGTGCGCGTCAGAGGAGGAGGGAGAAGACGTCGCTACCTTTTTTATTCAGGGGCATTAGGTATACTAACAAAAGTGAGTAAGATAACAGGTATTTCAAAGGGATACTTCAACGAAATTTAAAATATACCCGTCGTGTTCCGAAATAGGCTGAATATGATCCACAATATCCGTAAATGAGAATCGCACGTTCGTATTTTGAGTGTGATGGCTGTATTTTCTGTTCTAAATAGACCGCTCTGGCAAGCGATCGGAGAGCAGCCACCGGAGAACACGTGGCATCCGGCGCAATCGTGACGTAGACTGTCTCAAGACGAGCAAAGCTACGGCAGGCTGAAGTGGTTATGAGTTTCGTCGCTTGGTGGCGTCAACGTTTTGTTCCTGTTACAACTTAGCCGTTCGAGATGCCCGTGAAGATAACGTCCCCCTCCCCTCCCCCGTGGTCCCAGTGTGCGTGACCCCGCTATCCCGCACTGTGCTGAGGTTGGCTGAGTAGTCAGGTTTGCGTGTTCTCACGTGTCGCGATGGCAGCGAGAAAGAAGTTTGCAGCGACACCAGCGACGACGAGGACATCACTTGTTCTGCGATGGTAACAGACCGGCGATTTGGACGCCGTATATCTACGACCCCTCCGCGTCGTCTTCGTCTGAAGGAGCCGGGCCGGACACAACACCTCTAGCCCGTCGTGTATGCACCGCGAATTGGAAAGTTTCCTATTTCATTAGCAATCAAGAAATATCTCCCTTTTATTTCTTGGACGGCGGCCCCCATTGTATTTTCTTCCGTCCGACAGGCATAGAATTCCAGTGAACTAGAAGAGGGGTAGTGAGATCAGGCACCAACGCGCGCCATCCATTGCTGTGGAGCGGCGGGCGTGGAAAGGTCTCGGATGTACGCAGCGGCGGTACGGTGGCATGGGCTGGAGGATCCGAGCGTTCCGAGGGTATTCGACGAGCAGGTTTGGCTTCGCGGTTTGGCAACGCAACCTGTCTCCCGTTCAGATCTTTACCCCGTGTTTTCTGTCGCTTACGTTGATTGAAGTGCAGTGTGGAATCGACTCGACAACGCCGTAGCGCAGTAAACGCGATACGATCCATTCGCTACTACAGCCCATGCTTTAGTGGCGCCCTCTCGTGCCATCGACGCGATGTGCGGCGGCCGTGAGCGCTCGCTGAGTTCACTACCCCTCCTCTATATAGTTCACTTTATTGTAGTTTACAGGAGGCGTTGTCAGGACTAGAGTAGAGGCACGGTGAGCCGAACTTTTCCGCAGAGCTAGGCTGCTCCGTTGTTAGCCGCTAGTTCTAGGCGAGACTGTGGTGACTAGAAGGGTGAGACTGAGGTGTCAGCCAACGTTCTTAGATCTCCGTCAGTTGACAAGCTTCGGAAAACGGTTGTCGCCTTTTTGCGGCGCGTCCGCTTGGTGGCGCGTACACTATCAGCCCGCCTTATGGACAGATGCGGCGAAACCGGAGGAATGTCGGATACATATTACCTGAGGTGGAAAGAGATTTTTATTGCGGTTTTTATAGTAAACATGAGTTTTGCGCCGTAATTGACGCAAAAAGAGCGACGTTGAAAAGATTTCCTTCACCGTTGCCCGTGGAGGCGTTGACTCTGGTGGCGCTAGGAATGCTATTCGCCCTTATCTGCTCGCGTGCCGGCACAAAGAAGAACCGTTTTGGAACGCCGCTTTTCCTAGGAGCTTGTCAACTGATATATCTAAATACGTTGGTGTCAGCATCGCGCAGTTTTTTTCACTCTGTTCTTCGATAATGTTGTGGGCGCCGCCATGTTGGTGCTTGTGCAGAGCAGACGCAACTGCCGATCGTCACGATTCAAAAGTGCGACTTTCTCAGCATTAGATTCGGTGTTATAATGCTCATGTAATCTTGAATTGCTCCGTCGCGAACTGTTTAAACATTTGTGGAGGACGGAAAAGCGTTTCCTCTAATTTCAGATAAAGCTTCAGGTAACTGGCAACCATTCATTTAGGCAACAAGAGTGGTAAGTGTCGCTTTGATTGTTTTCTTAGGCCTGCCATGTTCTAAATAAATACAAAATTAAAATCGTATCCTTGTACAAACGATTCAAATTGTTGCAGACGGCATACTTCAGTCATCCCGTGTGCGTTCGTCATGCGTTCGTCGTCTGCAACAGGCATCTGGAGCCGTCTCGAGGATCGGAAGTTGCTGTCGCAAATATTTTAGAAACAGCCGATTCTCGGCAAACTTCTGTCGTGGTAAGTGTGAAATCTAGTTTTCCTTTATCTATTGCTTTTAGGCATTTAAATTCTATGTCCGATTTTTGACCGATCGTTCTTTTGGACCGGAATGCAGTCCTATGTATTCGTCCATTACAACGCCCCTAGCAACGGTTTGTTTGGAGCGGTGACGTCACACTTACGGGGTCAATGGCAGCGGACGCGAGCGGACGACAGATCTCAGTGTCGACAGCAGCGCCACCGCTGCATCCTGACCGGCTGCTCCTTCTTTCGCTCGCCGATTTTGACACCTCCCCTTTAGCCACCGTAGCCGACTAGAGCCAAACCGCAGCGAGACAGGGATCGCAACTGCATGTCAATGTTCCTAGACGGACATTACAAACGAGGCTTTAATATGTAATATGTTTAATTCGTTTTGAAATTTTTCTCCGTGCCTTCTTCAACAAGGGGTTGGTGTGTCCGATGTGATACTGCTCACCAGAACACGTATAGGCTAAGAAATAGGCGCTGAAAGTTTGTTGTAGTATCCCTTTAAGTTAAAGACATTTTTTTCTGAGCAAGATTCTGAGATCTAGGGTGCTATGTTGCGCTTTTTGGACTCCCAGGAGACTTGGAAGAGGGAAGTGACGTCAACGACTAGAGAAACGCAGATTGGATGTTGACAGAAGAAAACAAAATCAACATCCAATCTGCATTTGCTGCGTTGTTGACGTCACTTCCCTCTCCCTAGTCTCCTGGGAGTCCAAAAAGCGCAACATAGCCCCCCAGAATACAGCTCAATGGAAAATTGTGGTTCTTCCACATTTGTTTGCGTACTACTGCAGATGAATGTCAGTCAAATATGGATATAGTTGAAAAAAAAGAAGTAAGTAAATTTTGCAGTTTTACTGGTCACGTTGATGCAGGCCATTTGGCACTGCCTAGCAACGGACTTGAATTAATTACGAGCATCTGGGAATTTTTCACTTGCAACCGAAGTCTCAGTTAAACATTAAAGGCAGATTCACACAGCACCGGCCGCTTGCTTACATTGCATTATGTTACAGGAGCTTACGTCTGCTTACATCGAGAGTCATCGAGAAATCCGTGCTTCGTATGAAGTGTGGCAGCCAATTCAAGTAGTAACTTTACACGCGATGCATGGACGTTCCGGTGACTCATTACGTAACGTATGAATGGGCCTTTCCTATTGGCGACGTTTGCGATCGAAAGCGTCGCTGTGGTCGGCTTTCCAGGATTGGCCGAATGTTGACTATGACGTCAGCAAAGGTTTTCTCATCGACAGAAATAAGAGGAATGTGAGAGCTTTAATTTTGACGGTGTTGGCAGTGTTGCTGTCCGCAAGGTAATGACGTCACGAGAGGGAACCATAGGAGGGCGCCACCGAAACATCTCGCCTAGAGTTCCTGTATTCACCGATGTTTGTTTGCAAACAAGCTCGCTGCCGCCCACTATCGGCGGACCCCTGCGCGCTTCCGGTTTTCCTCTTCTTTTCCTCGTGTCACACATCCTTTTGTTATTTGTACTACGTTCTACAAAGCGCGCAGGTTCTTACAGACCTATTACAGGTACCTCTCCGAAGGAAAATCTTCTTTTCCGATCGCTGTGTGTTACTGAAGAAGAAATAAATACACTACCGGAAGTCTACTGGGGCACCAAATACTGTGGCGCCCTCGTGGTACCAACTCCCACCGAATGCGGTGAATAGGCTCCCTACGGGTACAGTGTTCTAGAAAGTTGTAGTGGCAAGAGCGGCGGCCACCGCGTGAAGATTTCGCGCGTAGACGACACCGTAGCGCTGCTGTTCTGAGCCCTAGGAACTGTGGCAAGAGGCATGGAATAAAGAAGAACGAAGCGCCCGCGACACACGCGCTTCATGTCTACTTCGTTTCAGCTTCGGTCCAGACGCAGCCGATGCTACAAGCGCGACCATGTGGTCCAGAACAGTGCTTGCACTGCACGAGCGCGCGTGCTTGGCAGGGATGCTGAAAGCCCGGAGCTCGCGCTTGTAGCTTTGGCTGCGTCTGGACTGAAGCTGAAACGAAGTATAGAGCCCAGCGGACATGGTCCGTCTCGTCCTTCCTATACTCCATTTCACCTTAAGGCTGGTTCACACATCTGCGTTGGTTGCGTTCGCATGCAACCGAAACGACCGTAACGACAAAGTCACCGGGACAAGCGTTCGCCGAACACAGCATGGCAAGTGATGCAAGGGGAAGCTTCGCGAAGCAATCCATGAGCCACGGTTGTTGCGGTGTTTTTGTCGTTACGGTCGTTTCGGTTGCATGCGAACGTAATCGTTGCAAGTGTGTGAACCAGCCTTTACGTTGAACCGCAGCGAAGGCTATAAGCGCGAGGTCGTAGCGTTGGCAGCTGCCCTTGGTGCACGAGATCCTTGTGCCGCCGAGATGTGCAGTAGAGCAAGGAGCTCGCGCTTGTAGCCTTTCCTGCGGTACGACACAAGGCGAAGCAGAGTATAGATATTGCTACAGGAACGTGCCCCCGTCAGCCTCGTCGTCTTCTTCGCTCATCGCACATCTGCCATCTGCCAGAAATTCTCCTAGGGCACAGAACTCCAGCGCCACTCGTGGCATCTACGTTGACCGTCTTCACGCGGCCCATTGTAAGCGGGCGCCGCTCGTGCCACTACACCCTCTAGAACACTGTACTACGGGAGCCAGAGTTGCGCGTTCATGCATGGCATGTGGATTCAGCTCCTCACGTGACTGAATTCGGCGAATAGCAGCGCCGCGCGTTCGAGGCGCGCGGCGCGCTCAAAAGCCGGGGAACGTACGCCGGGGCGCGTGCAACGTCTACTTTGCTGCACGACACTTGATACGGCTCCTCACGTGATCGGATCTCGGCGAATAGCGGCGAGGGCAGCACGCGGCACGTGGAATCAAACGCGCAACTCTGGCTCCCGTAAGGAGCGTATACAGGAACTCTAATCTCGCCGATAATAGTGAACTAGAGGAGGGATAGTGAGCTCAACGAGCACACACGGCAGCAGCACATCGTGTCGACGGCACGAGAGGGCGCCACTAAAGCATGGGCTGTTGTAGCTCATGCTTCGCATTGCACTTGCTGTGCTACTGGAGTTTTCGCTGTCGTTGTCGTCATTGTCGCCGAAATCGATTCGACATTGCACTTCATTCGACCTAAGCAACAGAAAACACGGGGAAAAGATCTGAACCGCAGCCAGTTGGCGTTGCCAAACCGCCAAGTCAAACCTGCTCGCCGAAGGCCCTCGGAACGCTCGGATCTTCCAGCCAATGCTATCGCAGCGCCACCCCATGCCCGTACATCAGGGACCTTTCCACGCTCGCCGCTTCACAGCAATGCATGGCGCGCGTCGGCGCCTGATCTCAGTACCCTGCTCACTGTAACTTTGATACTGTACCTTTGCCACGGTGGAAGAAACACACCGTGACCTTCGCACAGGCCGAGTGGGCTAGCGCACACAAGCTCGGAGCACGCGGAGCGAAAGCTCGCGCTGCAGAATTCATGATCCTGGGCAGGGTGTAAGATAGACAGGTGGGGAAACGAGAGCCAAATGAGCGACCGGATTGTGTCCCTTTCGGGTTTCTCTTTTTCTGTGGCGCCATCTATGTGGAGCACCGCGAACTCTCACTCCAGGTGGGCGACCGGTGGCGACCGGCTAAACCGACGGAGATTTTTTTTCTTCTCGCCGCAGCGCCATCTGTCGCAAATCGGGGGTACCCGCAAGCAGACGAGTACACAATCCGATCACGGCATTGCTGTAGGCCTCTATGGGCCGTTTCCCCACCTGTCTATCTTACACCCTGATCCTGGGTTCAATCCCCACCCCTGCCCTTTTCGATCTAGATGAGCATCGTACCGACATGCCGTCGTGACACACTACTGCGTGATGCACGCTAAAGACCTCAGGCCAGCGGTTGTACTGCACTGGCTAAATTTCTCATCTACAGCTGGAAGACTCGTCGTCCGTTGAGGCAGACCAATTTCTAGGCTGTATAAACATACACACACCCCATTTTGTTTTAGACAATTGTAGTGCCATTCAATGAGCTGCGCTTAACCCCCCTTCACACTGGAAGCGGATTCGCGTTCGCGAAGCGGTTGCGAACGCGGTTGTATAAAGATCTAGTACAATTGCACGCGCATTTGATGTCATCAAATGCGCGTGCAAATGTACTGAATCCTTATACAACCGCGTTCGCAACCGCTTTGCGAACGCGGATCCGCTTCCAGTGTGAATGAGCCCTTAGAGTATCGGCACTCTGTTCCCCGACATTGTTGTGGGCGCCGCCCTTTTGGTGCTTGTGCAGAGCAGACGCAACTGCCGATCGTCATGATTCAAAAGTGCGACTTCCTCAGCCTTAGATTCGGTGGTAGGAAGCTCATGTAATATTGCTTTTCTCTGTCGCAAACTCTTTAAACATTTGTGGAGAACAGAAAAGCGTTTCCTGTGATTTCAGACCAACCTTCAGATAACTGGTAACCCTGATTTTAAGCCACAATATGGACAAGTGTCGTTACTCTGAAGCGTAGCTTATTTAGTGGCACTAGACAATAGACCGATCTCACCAGGCAGTTGCAGACTGTCGTTTGACTTCGTCACCGCTGCCGCAATGCATCGAGGGAACTTTAGTCTTTCTGCACGTGCGTAAACACCGCTGGAGCTCTGCGCGTGTGACAGAGCCGTGTATAGAGAGAGTTTGGTCAATGGGAGACGCGGGCAGAGCCGGGGCGTGCGGCATACTCGGAAAGAGGGCTTGGCATGCTCTCTTGACCAACCAGAAGCCGAAAGGAATCCCCTAGCGGTGGTAGCGAGAAACAGTTCTGATCAAAGGTATATGGTTTTAATAAGCGCGTAAGAGTGAAGTGTAGTAATTCTTTGTGATTGAAAATAGGGTGCACGTGTTGTTTTGATCATAATCATGCAGAAAGATGTAGGAAACGAATGCGCCGCTCCACTCTTTTTTGCTCGAACAGAGGGTGACCGCTCGGACGGCAGATTCCCGGCCCTCGGCACTTGGCGTACGAATTATGTCGATCGTTCCGCTAGTCGCGCTCTTCCACCATCATTTTTTATGAGTGTGATTGAAACATCACGTGTACTATATTTTCAGTCAGCAAGAGTTACTCCAATGCAGTTATCAGGTTTGTTTCTCGCGACCACCGCCAGGGTATTATTTCAGGCTTCTAGTTGGTCACATTCGAATTTCTGAAGACGCCCTGGAACACGCCCAGCCCGCTTTCGGCCAATGGCGCCTCCTCATTTGTCTCATATACTTCCCAACGAATGGCCAAACGTTCTGCATATACGGCTCTGGCATGGAAGCACGAGACTGTACCAGAGCCGTTTATTGAGAGAGTTTGGCCATACATTGGTTTGAATAGGCGAGCATCTCGGGCCAACCACAGGCCGCGAAACAGCCCCTAGCGGTGGTCGCGTGCTCTAAATTTGTGCCACGACTATACTTCGTTTCACCTTATGTGCGAGCGAAGGCAAAACTGGAAGCGCGAGCACAGAAGCTCCGTGCGTTCAGGCTTTGCTCGAGCGCGCGAGCTGGGGAGAAATGCAAAAAGCGCTGGTCTCGCGCTTCTAGCTCGCAGATAAAGTGAAACGAAGTATAATTTGAGCCGTGCCGAGCGGAACTCCGCGTCTCAAGACGCTCGCGCACCCCACCCTTTGCACTGCTTTCTTTCAGCCAGTCTCAGGACGCTGTTCTAGCAGTGCAGACAAAGGCATGGGCACGAGCGCGTGGCTTTGGAAAGTGCCTCCTATGCACGAGGTCTCGTACAAACAATAGCGTTTCGCTGAGCTAGGCTCACGCGCCTGTGCCTTTGTCTTCACTGTCGACATTTGTGAGATGGAGTAGAGGTCTCCTGATTGGTCGACGCTGTGTCACAAATTTAGTTTACGCTCTAAGCGTGGGGGGAATATTCGGCGCTGGCGGCGGCCTTTGCTCCGCCTATTGTCCAAACTCTCCTAATATACGGCTCTGGACTGTACAAGCCCTCGTATTAAGCTGAACTCCATGACGAATTATTGACGAATAACTGGCGAACGCCGCCCCGACGGCACGCTCGCTTTGCGCGCGACGTAGCAGCCACTGTGTTGATTCCACGCGCAGAGCAAACGCCGCCGGGCGCGTCGCCCATTATTGTCCATAGGTCCTACATGGAGTTCAAAAAGAAGCCACCTTACCCCGAGAGCGAACACAAGCGTCGCTGTGGTCGGCCTTCCACGATTGGCCGAACGCTGACTATGACGTAAGAAAGGGATTATCATCGACGGAAATAAGAGGAATGAAAGAACTTTAATTTTGACGGTGTTGGCAGTGTTCCTTTAAGAGCGCAATGATTTCAAGCTTCCACCATGCTATTTACAAACACCATCGAACTTGTTGTTTGCAAGGTAATGACGTACCAAGGGGGAACCATAAGAGGGCGCCACCACAACTTCTCGCCGCTTGTGCCAGCGCGTGACGCTCGCGAGCACTCAGTGTGTGACTTGGGCGGTAAATGGCGCCTATGCATTAGCCAAAGCTACGCTCTCGAGCTGAGGGACACCGGATTGCGCGCACTTTAAAATGCATTAAAAAAAAAAAACGATTGGCGGAAAAATGGCTGAGATGTCACCACTCAAGCAGAAGTGCGCGTGTGTATATGAAGGCCTCTACAGGTGTTCGAAGAGTAACGCCTCTAGCGGTACACTTCAGCTGTGGGGGCAACAAACCGTATTTTCTTGTTTTGTTTTTGATCAGTGAAATCGAAGATGACGATTCGAAGGCCGCTCCTCGTGCGACAAAAGCACTGGTCAGAGCGAAGCGCTCGTGCCCAGACCGTGCTAGACGAGGTTCCATTTCTTGCTATGGTGTTTGGTAAACACCGGGCTGTGGAGACAACAAGCTCGATAAAGCGCCCCCTATAGTTCGATCTCCTGCCCAATAGTATGGCGACAGTGAACCGCGCTTCGGCCCCACGATGCGCTTCAGCGAGCAGGAAGTCAATAATCTTTGTGCGCGGTCACCGAAGAACACTTACAAACTAAGGCCGCTAAAACATAGCATGACAAGCACAAAAATCGTCCACTGGGACGGCTGAAATTGGCTGAAAACGCAGCAAGAAAACACGGAGAAAGAAGTAACAGTACCAATAAGAAACCTCCTTGAAAACAAGGATGACATCAGGTCACAAGGTTGCTTGAGAAACAGCCAACCCCTGAATGCCAGCTGATGAGCTGGTGTTAGAATTTTTTATATCATATTTAGTGTGGATCGATGTTTCCCATTAGAGTAACATTTTGGCAGTGCTCGTGTTTAGTGTCCGCAAATCGATATCAGTCATTTGCTTTTGTTGGACGTTTGACCGTAGTTGCCCTCTAAGTTTACGTCATCTTTCTCGATCAAGCGCGAGGAGCAGATTAAAAACTAATTCTGCGTCGGCGTTTGGCTTGAATTCGTGTTCGATGGTGATTGACTAATGACCCTGTCACACTGCGGAAACAGTCGGAGAACTTTGTCCTTGAACACGAGGAAAACATGTTTTCGGGGACCCTGTCACATTGCGGAAACAGCAACAGTCCGGAAACATGTTGCATGTCGTTCGAAAACCATGTTTCCAACTTGTTCTCCGACACTCGGGGAACATCCTGTAAACCGGGAAAGCGTGTCGGAAGAACAAAAAATGCCTCCTCTCCTGCGCGCTGCCTCTATCCTGCCAAGCACGCGCGCTCGTGCAGTGCAAGCACTGTCTGGGCCACATGCTCGCGCTTGTAGCATCAGCTGCGTCTGGACCGAAGTGATAGGCTCAGACAGAGGCTCTGGCTCAGATGCTGGCTGCTCCGCTCGCCCCTCGAATCGTTGCCATTTTGGATCGCCGTCTCATCGCCGTTCGCTCTACCGTAGTCGATTCATCAGCCGCGCGAACCATCTCGTGGTTCTCTGGATTTGGCGGTTGCGTTCTGCTACAGGGCTAGACCCTTGCAGGATGGCATACGCGTCGGCCACAGCAGCAGCTTCTTCTTTGGTGCTTCTTTGTGCCATCGATTCAGATGATTCTGACGATCAGCTGCCGCCGCGCAAGAAGCCGCGTTCAAATGGACCAGCGCTTCCGCGATGTCGCTGTATCCTTTGTCTTAAGATCACGTCGGTGATATCGCTCATCTCGCACGTCCCACAAAAATCGACGTTCCTCGACCTCGTGATCATTTTCGACTCCTCAGTCAAAGTGAACGGCACAGTTGAAGGGTTCAACGGCATCTCGAGCGAAACACTGAACTGATCAAATAAACTCGACCGCTCTGACAAACCACACAGTGCAAGAAGGGATGTGCTAATTGCAATAGTGATGGGGCTGCTTAGAAATGGGGAGTTGTCAATTATTGAAGTATTCTCGTGCGACTATCAGTACTGAAAAATATAGATGTGCCGTGTTGCTGGAAAAAAATTCGCTCAGCCACCGAATTGGGCCAACACGTGTCGTCCGACACAAGTTGCCGAGGTTTCCGTTGCCAAAAGCTGTCACACCGAGACAACATTGTCCGCTGTCGTCCATGTTCTGTTGCTGTTTTCCTCAATGTGACAGGGTTGTCGGGCAACAGAGCCGACAGCCGACAT
Source organism: Ixodes persulcatus (assembly GCA_013358835.2). Taxonomy (NCBI): domain Eukaryota; kingdom Metazoa; phylum Arthropoda; class Arachnida; order Ixodida; family Ixodidae; genus Ixodes; species Ixodes persulcatus. The sequence goes on from JABSTQ010007290.1 coordinate 12,919, forward strand.
GTTTCCCTACTGTTGAGAAACATGTTTTGTTGATGTTTCCGCCGTGTTTCCTTAATGTGACAGGGCCTTAACTGAACATAGACCCCAGCCGAGCAAGGATAACATTACAATAGGCCCGTGGCTCTCAAGGTTGTGCAGCGCTGCAGACGAGAAAAATAAAATATTTGTACGTTGCATTTCGAACATACGTCATTACGCTTCCCCGCTACAATGTTTTATACTCCGTGCCTTTGTAAGTGCCAGCGTAGCAGGGGCTACAATAACGAGCTCCGAGTTTTTAGTGTCCCTGCCAACCACGCGCGCTCGTGCAGTGCAAGCATCGTTCAGGGCAATGTTAATTGGTTCAGGGGAATATGCTTTGGCGTGTAGCTTCGGCTTCGCTATCACGTAAAGTGAAACATACTTGCTCACGGAGGCTATAAAAGAAAGCAATACAAAAAGTAAAGCCGAAAAAAATGTTTGATGGGATGCTGAAACCGCGAGCTGCATAATCGTTTTTTTTTAGACGCTTTGTAATTGCGCGTAGACAGATGCTGACAGACGCTTGTATTCGAACGTGGCTCGCGTAACAGTGTTCTAGAGAGTTGTAGTGGCAAGAGCGGCGGCCACCGCGTGAAGATTTCGCGCGTAGACGACATCGTAGCGCTGCTGTTCTGAGCCCTAGGAACTGTGGCAAGAGGCATGTAATAAAGAAGAACGAAGCGCCGGCGACACACGCGCTTCATGTCTACTTCGTTTCAGCTTCGGTCCAGACGCAGCCGATGCTACAAGCGCGAGCATGTGGTCCAGAACAGTGCTTGCACTGCACGAGCGCGCGTGCTTGGCAGAGATGCTGAAAGCCGGAGCTCGCGCTTGTAGCTTTGGCTGCGTCTGGACCGAAGCTGAAACGAAGTATAGACCTTTCCAATGTTTACAAAATCACAGTCCAGCGTGCGATCTTCACAGCCCAGCACGTGCGCGTTCGGCGCTTCGGAAATCGAGGAAAGCACGCGCCATACGCACGAACACTCAAGATGGCACCGGCCACACTCTCTTTTTTGGAAACGTCTATAGAGCCCAGCGGACATGGTCCGTCTCGTCCTTCCTATACTCCATTTCACCTTACGTTGAACCGCAGCGAAGGCTATAAGCGCGAGCTCGTAGCGTTGGCAGCTGCCCTTGGTGCACGAGATCCTTGTGCCGCCGAGATGTGCAGTAGAGCAAAGAGCTCGCGCTTGTAGCCATTCCTGCGGTACGACACAAGGCGAAGCAGAGTATAGATATTGCTACAGGAACGTGCCCCCGTCAGCCTCGTCGTCTTCTTCGCTCATCGCACATCTGCCATCTGCCAGAAATTCTCCTAGGGCACAGAACTCCAGCGCCACTCGTGGCATCTACGTTGACCGTCTTCACGCGGCCCATTGTAAGCGGGCGCCGCTCGTGCCACTACACCCTCTAGAACACTGTACTCGCGTATAGACCTTTCCAATGTTTACAAAATCACAGTCCAGCGTGCGATCTTCACAGCCCAGCACGTGCGTGTTCGTCGCTTCAGAAAGCGAGCAAAGAACGCGCCATACGCACGAACACTCAAAATGGCACCGGCCACACGCTCTTTTTTAGAATGGTCTATAATCGGACGCTACAGCGCCGCTTTAATGGTCGCATCGTTTGGATGGTACAGCCAGCATTACATTACCGTAATAGACAGACCGCACCACCAGTTTGACTACGCCACTACTGCCGCAATGCATCGAGGGAAGTTTAGTCTTTCTGCTGGTGCGACAGCCGCGCTCGATGTCTGCAGGTGTCGAGCACGAGACGGCACAAGCCCTCGCATGCACGGCTGTCTGCCTGCTGTGAACTAAAATTATGGCGGCGTCACACATGCGCCGAACGCTTAGTGAGATCGGTCTATTAAGGGCCGCCCACACTAGCGAGAAAACGCGAAAACGACTGCGAGAAACCAGGACATCCGTGCTGCTTATATCGCGTGCCAAGATGATTCCTTGAATTGGATTCCATGCTTCATACGAAGCACAGATGTGCCGGTTTCTCGCAGTCGTTTTCGCGTTTTCTCGCTAGTGTGGGGTCGCATCTCGCGGACGCGCTCGCGCTCCCAGTCCGAGAGCAACGGGCCTCTTACCGGGGATCAAAGATTCAAACTACGTTTGAACTTTTTATCCCCGGTAATGTAGTTATGCTCGTACGGTAAATTTAGCTCGAACATACGTTCTAACTAATTACCGTACGAGCATACTACATTCTAATTAATCTGACGTTCGTGATTTTTTCTACAATATATAATGATGAAATTGGGTTGCTATACATTAAACGGCTGTAATAATAAAAAAAAAATTGTTAAAGTGCTGGGAAGCTAACTTCAAGATGAAGTGGAAGGAAAAAGAAGAAAGTGAACAGACAACGTCTAAAACGCTGTCTGCCCACTTTCTTCTTGTGCCTTCTACTTCGTTTTCACGCTGTCTGTCCACTTTCTTCCAGAGCCGTATACGTAGAGAGTTTTACCATTCGTTGGGAAGTATAGGAGACAAATGAGGAGGCGCCATTGGCCGAAAGCGGGCTGGGCGTGTTCCAGGGTGTCTTCACAAATTCGATTGTGGCCAACCAGAAGCCGGATATAATACCCTGGCGGTGGTTGCGAGAAACAAACTTGATAAGTGCATCGGAGTAACTCTCGGTGACTGAAAATATGGTGCACGTGATGTCGCCATCACGGTCATCCAAAATCATGGTGAAAGAGTGCGACTAGCGGAACGATCGACATAATCCTTACGCCAAGCGCCGAGGGCGGGAATCTGCCGTCCGAGCGGTCACCTTCTGTCCGAGCAAAACAGAGTTCGAGCGGCGCATTCGTTTCTTAGATCTTTCTGCATGATCATCGTCGAAACATCACGTGCACCCTATTTTCAACCATGGGGGGTTGCTACACTTCACTCTTACGCGCTTATTGAAACCATATACCAACATATATATTTGATTAAAACGGTTTCTCGCTACCACCACTAAGGGATTCTTTTAGGCTTCTGGTTGGCCAAGGGAGCATGACAAGCCCACTTTCTGCGTTTGGTGCACGCCCTGGCTCTGCCCGTGCCTCCCATTGACCAAACTCTCTCTATACACGGCTCTGCTTTCTTCTTGTTCCTCCTAATTCGTCTACAAGTTTCCTTCCCAGTCTGAGAGTTTAAACATCGTGACTAAAATAAGACATACTCACATTTCGACGCTTTTTCGACATCCTAGTTCAGAAACCCCAAATCAGAGTCGAAGTAAGTCCTGTGCAAGCGCGGTTTTCCAATAAAGTGGTCATTAGTTCAGTTCTTGTTAACGTATGGCATGACAAAATAGAAGCACTCGTGCATGCCGTTGTGGAAGGTTCGCGGCGCATGGAGCGTCGTGCATTATTGAACGAGCTTACTGCTCGCTTCGCAAACATTTTGTCCCCTGACTAATTCGCGTGCCACTTCACGGAGACTGCTCGGACAGCTTGTCAAACAAATTTGTTTTATGTAAGCTTCGACGGTGGGAAGTTGTACTGCCTGCGAATAGCTTCTGGTGTGCCTGCCGCAGTGTGGAAATTGGGCCAGTCTGGAATGATTCTTCTTAACATGGAGTACGAACAGCTTGCTGTCCGTTACATTTCGGAGCTCATGCAACACTTTGTGTGACAATAGACCATTTGCAAGAGTTCATTAGGCAACATTGGCTGTCGCCATTTTTTGGGCCCGAAGCAAACAATTGGATCCGAGTTCACGTCCAACGCTGACGCAGCCCCTTGCGTCCAAAGCACGCTCAGTCTGTCTATGCTGGAAAAAGCGGTGGAGAAACTGCATCGTGACGTCGCCGGTGGGAGGAGCCTAATCTCCATCGCCAACAAACTACATCGGAAGAGAACTGCACCGTGACGTGTCCGGTGACGTCGCCGAACTGTGGCGATTGAGTTGAAACCGTGGGTTCAATCCCCGCCCATGCCCGTTTATCGTCTATCTATGCTGGAACGCAAACTAAATGATGTAGAAAACTGCATCGGGCACTGATTGGCTATTCTCTCGGGTCACGTGACATTACGTTAAATGTAGTTTTTTCCTATGCAGTTCGAGCTATGCTCGTAAAATGATGCAGTTGGCCGTTACGTCAAAATGTCGTCACGATGCACTTTGACGATGCAGTGAACTGAGTGGTCGAGACGAAGCCAGAGATCGTTCTGCATCGTAAAAGATGGCGACCCTAACATATGCATCTCTACTGTTGGGTTCGCCAGCGGATCGAGTTTTTAGAGATCACCGGGATGCTTTCGAGACGAGCGATGCGAGGTTTGTGGGCGAATATTGGCTGACCAAAGGGGTGACTCGCTGGCTGTGCGACCAGCTTCGCGGAAAGTTCCCGGCGTCGCAAAGGGCCCCGTGTGCCGACGGTCGAAGAACAAGTCCTCGCAGCTCTACGCTTCTACGCTGCTGGCGGCTTCCACGGAACCGTTGGGAGCGACGAAAACATTGGTGTTCGCTAGTGCTCTGTGAGTCGCGTACTTGTTGATGTCACCAACGCTATCATCGATTGCCTCGGATCGAAGTGGCTGTGTTACCAGCAAACTCAAGCAGAGAAGGCGCTCACAAAAAGGAAGTTCTTCGAGCGTTGCAAGTTCAGCGGCGTGATCTATAAATATTCTAAATGCTCTTACACGATTCAACACGATTGTGTTTTGATTTGAGTGCACCCCATATAAGCGATTTGGCTGAGCGAAAAACCAAGCAAGCAACGGTAACAGGCGTAAGTTCAGCTAGTGGGTTCATACTTCAGGTAGAGAGATCAGGTAGAGAGATACACGACCGTACCGGCGTGCGGTCGTGTATCACTACTATACTCTGTTTCACCTTATGATGTACCGGAGGAAAGGCTACAAGCGCGAGCTCCTTGCTCTCGGGCACATCCCGGCGGCACAAGCAGCTGCCAACGCTATGAGCTCGCGCTTCTAACCTTCGCTGCGGTACAACATAAGGTGGAACGAAGTATACGTGGTGCACGTTAAAAAGGCCCCAGGCCTTTTTACGCCTCTCGTGCTGCACGAGAAAAAAAAAAATGTTCCTTTGGGCGTTAAATTTTCGGTGAAGTAGGAAGCAAAAAAGAATAAAGAGAATATTTCCCTCAAGTTGGGTTCGCAGTAGAAGAGGAGGAAAGAGAAAATCAGTTGTTAGTCCCACGGTGTGTATGGTCTTTTTTTTATATGTTTGTTTATTCTAGTTCAGCTGGCCTTATCTGAAGAAGTTGCTTTAAAATAAAGTATATCTCTCTCTTCCTCTACCTGAAGTATGAACGAACTAGCTGAACTTACGCCTGTTACCGTTGCTTGTTTGGTTTTTCGCTCATCCAAATCGCTTATATGGGGTGCACTCAAATCAAAACACAATCGTGTTGAATCGTGTAAGAGCATTTAGAATATTTATAGATCACGCCGCTGAACTTGCATCGCTCGAAGAACTTCCTTTTTGTGAGCGCCTTCTCTGCTTGAGTTCGCTGGAAACACAGCCACTTCGATCCGAGGCAATCGATGATAGCGTTGGTGACATCAACAAGTACGCGACTCACAGAGCCCTAGCGAACACCAATGTTTTCGTCGCTCCCGACGGTTTTGTGGAAGCCGCCAGCAGCGTAGAAGCGTAGAGCTGCGAGGACTTGTTGTTCGACCGTCGGCACACGGGGCCCTTTGCGACGCCGGGAGCTTTCCGCGAAGCTGGTCGCACAGCCAGCGAGTCACCCCTTTGGTCAGCCAATATTCGCCCACAAACCTCGCATCGCTCGTCTCGAAATCATCCCGGTGATCTCTAAAAACTCGATCCGCTGGTGAACCCAACAGTAGAGATGCATATGTTAGGGTCGCCATCTTTTACGATGCAGAACGATCTCTGCTTCGTCTCGACCACTCAGTTAACTGCATCGTCAAAGTGCATCGTGACGACATTTTGACGTCACGGCCAACTGCATCATTTTACGAGCATAGCTCGAACTGCATAGGAAGCGAGCATGCCGGCCGCGTCGCGGCGGTCGCCTATTGTTTGCCGCATCAATTGTTGTGGCTTTCTTAGAGCGGAATAGCTACCTTGGAAATTACAGCGCTAACCCGCTACAACGCACAACCAACGCAGCGACTGGCAGAAGTTCCCCGATGCAACGGACCCGTTTGCCACTAGGGGCGCCCTGGTCGGGGCTTGAATTAGATCCGCACCTTTTCTATGCCGGCCGCGTCGCGGCGGTCGCCTATTGTTTGCCGCATCAATTGTTGTAGCTTTCTCAGTGCGGAATAGCTACCATAGAAATTACAGCGCTAACCCGCTACAACGCACAACCAACGCAGCGACTGGCAGAAGTTCCCCGATGCAACGGACCCGTTTGCCGCTAGGGGCGCCCTGTCGGGGCCTGAATTAGATGTGCACGGTTCCTATAGGGAAACACTACATTTCAACGTCATGTCACGTGACCCGAGAGAATAGCCAATCAGTGCCCGATGCAGTTTTCTACATCATTTAGTTTGCGTTCCAGCATAAATAGACAGAATAAGTGCCCAAAAAATGGCAGACTCAGCTAATTGGCGCAGCCCCTACTATTATAGATGGTAAGTCCTTTTGAAATGGGTCTTTTCGCGGCGAGAATTTTGGGTATTGCCACCTGGTGGAATTTGTTCACAACCAAGAGTGAGGATACTTCAAATTCCTCTGCTGGCGCAAGGACGTACAACGCCAAGCTTCTATGCTCAATAAAAATTAAAACATAGCCGCGTGGGTAGCACGCGCACTACCCATTGTGAGGTATTGTGAGGAAAACAGAAGCGCCCTTAGCGAGCTTTTCACCGCGAATAGCCAGCATTGTCCGAGTATGCTGTTGCTGAGCGCGCACTCACGACAAGCTTTTTAGGGCGACCGGTGGCCGAATGGGCTAGCGTATACACTAAAGCAACGTTGCACTCAAGTAACTGGATCGTGGGAAAGCAGCGCCAAGCTCCCCGTATCGTCGCCATTTTGGCTCATGAAATAAGCCATTTCTCCTTAACCTCTCCATTCTTGGTGAGCCGATATAAATTCTCTTGTGATGGGTAGCTTTATAGATACGTTTCTTGTATACCAAGATCTTGCTATCCACACACCGGCGAAACAAGCGTACATTTTCGTACCACCACCACATGCGGTGTCTGTGCTTGACATTAAAAAATACTTTTCCTGCTCTGAAATACGCGAGAAGAACAACATAATTGTAAGAGATCCGTGGAGATGGGCATGACTGATAGGTTGATTGCGTAAACAGTGATAAAGACGCTTATATTGGCGAGGAACGCCTTCCGTACGATGACGTTTTATGGTGATCTTGTTGGGACTGGATAAGAACTACCCTCTCGAAGTTTCGAGGATCTGAAGGTGCCGAAATGGCGATTGCCATAGCAACAGAGACCGATCAGCCAATCGCCTTGCGAGGTTTTTGGTGGTCTATACGTACTCTTACTATATTACTCTATGTTCTATATGATAGTATTTGTTTGTGTTCGGCTAGCAGGCAGGGAATCAATGGCGGTACTTTTCCAAGATCCTGTGACTTCAACGCACACCGGCTCGAAGCACATGGAGCGAAAGCTTGCGCTGCAGAACACAGGGATCCTGGGTTCAATGCCATTCCCTGCCCGTTTCGATCTGGATGAGCATCGTATCGGCGTGTGGTCGTATATCACTACTGCGTGGTGGACTAGCTAGCGGTTTTACCGCACTGGCTAAATTGCTCATCTGCAACTGAGACACCAGACGCCCACTGAGGCAGACTAACTTTCGGTTGTATAAACACAACTATTTTTTGACGGCGACCCTTCTCCAAGTTCCCGCAACGTGCTTTTCCCAAAATGGACATTGACGTTCTTGGCAGAATACAAATAAGAAGCTAGATCTGCGCATGCGTTGTGAGTACCGGGCCCAAATATTTAGCGAACGTGCTACTACAGGGTGAATGGATAATCGTTGTGACATAGCTATAGTCTGCAGTGACCAAAACATTCATCCCCCATTTTTAGGAATCGCCGGTTCAGATGCATTTAGTTTTGGCTGCGCATGAACGCTGCACAAGAGAGCAAACGCCGCTCAGCGAGCATAAGGAGATCGCAGGGCTGCAAAAGAATCCAGTCTGGCCGTGGTCAAAGATCAAGGTATCGCATGCAGCACGTGCTTGATGTTGGTCCGCAGCTTGTGGTTTACCATTGTTTCAAGCCTGGTTCAGAGAGTTAAAGAGAGAGAGTTCAGAGACAGAAACGTCATATTCACCGGGACAACTATTTGCCGTAGAAAAATGTTGCAAGAGATACGCTAAGTAGCTTCGTGAAGCGATCATGAGTCACGGTTTTGCCAGTGTTCTTGACGCTCCAGTCATTTTGGTTGCTGTGGACGCACCCATTGTAAATATGATAACCAGCCTTCAATTCCTGTAAACACATCCGAATGCAATACCTGAATCTTTATAATCAATTTCTTATATTACGAGCAGGAATTGCCTAATAGATACTAGGTTATAAAATCCAGTTTCCTGTCGGCAAGCAAAATGGGCTAGTGCTTTTAAGTCCTTTCCAAGAAAGGGCTTCTGTCCGGTGCCGCTTGGTGCGTATGGCGTACGCTTTGCTTGCTTTTCGAACCGACGACCTAGCGTGTGCTGAGCTGTGAAGATCGCTCGCTGGGAAACCTCATGAAAAAGTCTATCATCTCACATTGTACGCTTATAAATAGAGTTTGGTTATTCCAAATGAGTTAGGTGGGGGTGGGGGGGGGGGGGGGGAGGGGGGGAGTCAAAATGTGCCATTAATCCGGAAATGAGTGTCATTTCCGGATTTTAATATCAATCTGATGGTATCTGACTCGTGGCAGTTGGAGTTTCTAGATCTTGTGCAATCGAACGGTTTTGAAAATATTATTGATCGGCCTACTCGCATTACGTTTGATACTGAAACTTTAATTGATTTCTGTATAACCAATGTAATGACTAATGACATAGTACCCGGTGTATTGACAGTTGCTTTAAGTGATCACTTACCCCTGCTTTGTTGTATTCCATGTGAAAACATTAGCTGCAATGAAACGAATACCAGTAGCCCTTACTATCGAGATATAAACGATAGTATCGAACGCTTTGTTGCGCTTGTATCGAACATAAACTGGAACGATATATACGATGAGCCAAGCTCCAGTAAATCCTATGATACGTTTTGGGGGAAAATAAAAGGTTCCTGTGAAGAAGCATTTTTGTTTAGAAAAGCCAAATGTCATAAGAGGTCACGGAAACCCTGGATTACGGAATCTCTTTTCAAACAGGTAATTGAACGAAACAAGCCTTACGATGCATTTGTAAGAACTAAAGACATCAATAAATTGGTCGAATACAAAAAGATACAAAGTAAGCTGCGACACAAAGAAGTCTAAAGCAAACTACCGTATTTTCGGGGCCATAGTCCGCGGTCTATACATGTTTAAACGTTGAGATTTTAGGCTGTGCGGACTATCTACGCGTGCGGATTATAGAGGATTTGTGTTTTTTTTTATATCGTTGATTGTGACGAGAAGAGACGGATTTTGTGAATGAAAGAGTATGTTAATGATGATTTATTTATATATTATAGGCTTCTTTTTCTCTAAGAAAGAAGACCTTTGTCAAGGTGTACCGTGTATGAGAAGAGTTTCGTGTCGACTAAGCACCTGGTGCGGACTTTGCACCGGGTGCGGAATATCTAAGCAAAAACCTTTATTTTTGACCCCAAATTTGCCCCTGCGGACTATACACCGGATGCCGACTATAGTCCGGAAAATAGGCTATTATAAAAATAAATTCATTGCAATTAAACATAATCAAATGAAAGTATGGAAGACAGCAAAAACCCCGATGTCTAAGCTGAGTAGCACTATCCCCAGTGTCCTTAAAATAGATGGTGTTGATTATTCAGGTAGAACACTTGCAAGTTGTTTAATGCCCATTTTTTATACTTAGGCGTTGTAACGTCATCGTCGTTCCACAAAAAAAAAAAACTTTGAATTGTATATGTCGACACGCCCACCAGGGTTTATATTTCTAGCACCAACCACGGAGACCAAAGTTTTTAACGTTATAAATTCATTAAAAAAAAACAAAACAGCGCCGCATGTGGCGATGATGATTTCAAAGTTAAACCTATAAAAGCAATTTTTTAATATAATTAGTCTTCCTTTTTCTGCAATCTGTGATAAAACATTGGGCACAGTGGTATTTCCTTCGAGGCTAAAGATCGCCCGAGTATCAATGCTACACAAAGGTGGACCAAATAATACTTTAAATAACTACAGACCCATATCCATATTACCAATATTCTCGAAAGTAATGGAGACGATAATAAATTCCACACTGCCCGACCATTTTAGCAAACATAATCTCCTTGTGAAACAGCAAGATAGTTTTCAGAAAGGGAAATCTACTGAAGAAGCTTTACTGAATATGAAGAATAAAATTTTAACTTATTTTGAAACCAAGCTTTACACATTAGAGGTATTTTTAGACTTCAGAAAAGCCTCTGATTCTATCAAGCATGAAATAATTCTTAAAACGCTTTAAACTTATGGTACAAGAGGTCTTGCCGTATACAACACATTCAATCGAAAACCGGTAATATACACTATGGCGTTCCCTAAGGATCAATCTTCGAACCACTTTTATTCCTGATGTACATTAATGATATTGTTAATATACCACATCCACCTGATATTGTACTCTATGCAGATGACACAAATGTTTTTTTTTTTTTCCTGATGCCAACATAGATGAGCTTGAAACCTTAGCGAACAACTGGATGATAGAGCTGAGTACGTGGTTGGCTTGCAATGAATTGGAATTAAACGCTGAAAGAAAAAACGAAGTATGTGGAATTTAGAGCAAGAAGTAGAAATATTATTCGAAAACTAAACCTTCAATTTAGGAACACTGAAATTGGTTATGTGAAGACCCACAAGTTTCTAGGGGTATTCTTTCAAGAAAATCTAAATTGGTCATCATATTGATCGACCCGACATTTCACGGGCAATCAGAATTATAAGTAGGCTCAAATACTGTAAACGACTAAATTTTCGCGAGGACCTAATTTTCGCGAATTTCGCTAATTGCCTACAATTCGCGAAAAATACGTCCCGTGAACAATTCGGGCAATATGTGAACGCTACGGAAGCTACACTCGATTCGCGAAAATTAGAACCCGCGAATAATTTCAAATTTCCAGCTTTGGCCCGATTCGCGAAAATTTGAGCCTGCAAAAATTAAGCCGTTTACAGTATATTCTTCCGGTTTGGTTAAAGCGCCAGCTCTAGTATACTCTTGTTCACTCTCGTTTAAGCTATTGTAGTTTAGTATGGGGTAAATGTTCAAATACCTGTGTATCTCTGTAGCTTCTCCTGCTTAAAAGAGCAGTGCGGTCAATTACCAATGTATCATACCGGGAACACTCCCGGAGATATTTTTTTTCAAGTACTCCCTTCTAACAATAGAACAATCACTCACTCAGAAATCGGCAATTTACATGTTTCACAAAATTAAACTACACCCTGAGTTCGTGCAAGAAAATTACATCAACAAGGCATCCACATACGCCTTCCGTCATACGCACTACCTAAAGTCAAGAATACGCACCAATTATGGTAGACAAAAGATACTTAATCAGATCGCACAATTATTAAATAACCAACCTGAAATACTGTCCTTGATTAATAGCTCTAATACAACACACAAATTTAAAACCACCGTAAAAAGCTTGCTTCTAGGTCTAACATAATTTATGTTGGTGTTTTGGTGTGTTTCCGTTTTGTTATATCACATTTTGTATGTCGCTGTTTTTTTTGTGTAATGGTCAAATTGGTTTTTATTTTTTTTATTGTACATTTTTGCTGCTGGACTGTACAGAGGGCGGGTCCTTGTCAGGCGACTTTAGTCGATTTGACTCTGTCCTCCAAGTCGTTGGTCTAAATAAAGGACATTCAATCAAATCGCGTGTTTAATTCACAATATAACGACTACAAGACTTGTGGGTGTCCGAAATAGAACAACGGACGTCAACGGATAGAATTTCCGTCGCGTTTCTTACCCGGTTTTATAAAGAACGCTTTTTTTAGATGTCCTAAGAAGCTTTAACCTTGGCGAGTTCTATGATCAAGGTATCACTACAGGTCCGGTCCTTATTCATCTTATTCAGATTTTGGCTGTCGACGTTGACAATGATAGAAAAGAAACCGAGACACGGAGTACCGGGGTACGACAAGACCCCCTTGAATCCGAACATCTCCTCGCCGGTGTAGCGCTTCTCGTGGAACGCTTTGCCTGATCTGACGCTGCTCACTCTCAGATGGTACAGATGATCCCGCTTCGGCTTGGCTGAGATGAGAATTTCCACGTACACGGAGATGCTGGACAGGGTCGGGTCAACAACGAAACGAAAGAGGCCCCTACAATCGAGGTCGATTATGGGCCCGCCAAATACTCTGAAGTCCGTAACGGACGCCTTTCCCATGTAGAGTTTGGAGCACTTGTTCACCTCCCAGTAGTAGGCGGAAATGAAGTCGAGGAAATGGCAGCTGCTGCCTAATTGTGTCTTGAGGTAACTCCACGTCGTCTGCTCTAGGAACATGTCCCGACGTCTGCAGGTTCGATACCAGTCCGTCATGTCGTCCATGCGCTTCTTGAAAGTCTCCAGCTCCCTCTCGGTGATGGTCGTATTCTCAATAAGTGGCGACGGTAAGGATCTCCCCCTTCGAGTTTTATGCTCGAGTGTGACACCCGCACTCGGCGCAGGCCCCGGTACCTTGACATTTCCCCCGGTTGTGGCGGGAACTGCGTCTTGGGTGGCGCTAATCGGACCATTTGGACCGTTGTGGATATAGAGGTTAATGTCTGACCTAGCTTTGGCCCTCGTCTTACTTGGCGTCTGTGCCACTTGTCCATTATTTTGGCCGTTCTCGTCAGTAGAAACCTCGGTAGATGAGGAATCGTCGCTGCTATCTTGGTCAGCGACAGCTTCCAAGCAGATCTGCAAAGCGGTCGTGGTCGTCCCACCTCCGCCAGTGTTAATCCTGGTAGTTTGCTGACCCTGTTTCACTTCCACCGGTTGCGGAGGCGAAGTCTTAGCTCTGCACTGTTCCAAACGAATTGATTTCACCTTGTCTCGGGTCTTGGTACTAGCCCTTTGCAGGCTAATTTGGTCATCCCGGAGTCTGGCGTTGTCTGCTTCAAGGACATTGACCTTGTCGTAGAGGTTGGCCAGTTGCTTGACGAAGTTCCCCAGCTGCGCTGAAGTTTCGGCATTTTTCTTGAGGAATGCATCTGGCGCCTGATCCTGAACGTTCCATATTGGATTTGTTTCTCTCTGGCATGAGTCATCTTCAGTGTGCAGCTCTCCAGCCGCGTGTCCATACCTACCTTCAACACCCTTGACTTCGTCTTTGTCGTTGTCTCCTTCTAAAGCGGGAATGTTTTCGTCCTCCGTATTTTCTCGAATTTTCACAGAACTTTCAATGGCTACATCTGCGCCTTCAAGGAGGAACATATAGGGCCCATTCTCGGGGCTATACTTGTTGTTGTCAGGGTTAAGAGCACTCCTGAGCTGGATTACAGCCACGGTGGCCATTGGTTGCAGAGGATTTTTTTCGGCATCGACAGGGAAATATGAGTTCTGCTGCGGACTGATCTGCTGACGTATTTGCTCCAGTAACTCTGGTTGAAACAATAAGCCATCATCACCAGTTTGTTGTTCCATCCCTCGTACAGGAATTCCTCCAGGTGTTTGGTAAGCCTCTTTCTGGTGATCCATTTGGAACTGGCCATAGTAAAGTTGTTGTTGTTGCTGCTGTTGTTGTTGGGTAAAAAAAGTCGAGCCAGGATTCGGAGCCGTCTGAGCACGCTGTCCGTAGCTGGGATACTGTAGGCCAGAGGCTGTACAAGGCTGGATACCATACTGCGACTGAAAGGGCGCTTGTGAGGGCAGAGAATTTTCCAAGTCCTGTATCTTGCTTTGCATTTTCTCATAGTTACCCTCCACTACCTGTAGCCTTTGGTCGAACTTCTGCATTCGCGCGAAAAGCTTCTCGATTTTCTTTTCGAAATCGTTGTCCGCGACGTCTTCCTCGACCACATGGCGCTCTCGCTTTACTTCTTTCTTGTAGATAACGTTTTCGCCCTCTGTGTTGCTTGCAGGTTGCCGAAGGCAGTAGCCTTCGGCCACTGCAGAGGGTTTCCCATTGACTCGCTTGTAAAACTCAGTGGACTTCATGCCCATAGTACCAGGACCGGAAGGCGGAGCCAGCTCCAGCCGTTCGGGACAGCGACAGAGAAGGTCGCAGCCGAAGCACACGATGCAGAGGGCATGGTTTCCGTCACTGACACAGAGCGTGATGCAGATTTGGCAGTGAATGAGCTCCTGTGTTGTCCGTACCATGCAGTCGGTGCAGATGACGTGCTCGCAGCGGACACCCTTCCACGCATCGTAGATGTGAAGTCTGCAAGAGTTGCATTCTAAGAGCTGTCCCTCTTTGCCATTCTTCAATAGCCCTACGTCCGATGGCCTGGTCGGACTGTACTGGCGGCCAGCGCGATGTGTCCTTTCCGGTGTGGCAGACTTCCTCGCCCTGAGATTTTGGCACTGGGTCATTGCGCGTGAATTTGGTGTCACCGGTGGTTAAGATGTCAACGGGCGCTAGCCGGCCGTGGTGGCACCAGTTCCGACGGCTGGTCTCACTCCACCATGTTTGTGAGGAGCTGGTGTCCATGCAATTTTCGTGTTGTTCGTCAGTGAGACACTTTTTTGCCGTTTTGTTCAAATATGAACGGCAAGGAAACTGTATTCAAGATCTTATTACTGGCGTCGGTAGTTTATTTGTAGGAATAAGTTCCTCGTAGAGAGTTAAAGCGAAATTCAAGAGGCAGCTGAAAAAGTTGTTTTTGTACCACAATATTGGTCACGCTATCTGATCGTCCGACCATGGTCAGGCGGGCCGTGGTGCAGATCGGTACCAGAGGAACTCTGCAACTCTGATACACCCTTGTCTTGGAGCCCAGCCAGGGCTATAAAATACAGTGGTACACAAATAGGTAGCCAAACACTTGGAAGGCAGGGGTTCAGTACGGTAATGTAGTCGAAGCAGCATTTATTAGCCCTCTTTGTTTAATATTCACACACAGTTGATAGCACGAGAAGGCAACGGTATTTTTGCCACGGTGAACTTCAGGTGACTTCAGGTAGTATGTTTTTTTTTTGTTTTTGTTCCACTACGCACAGCGATTTAGAAAGGCTACATATGTATATGGACCCAATAATTTTAATACCCGCGTAATAACTTGTGCGCATCAAAAAGAGGGACAGAAAGCAAAGAGACACGAAACGAAAAGAAGGTGAAAGTAGGTACAGTGTGCCACCGCTCAGCACGCGTTTATAAATCGCCTTGGAAAGCTAAAACAAATAAAAAAATCAGTAACCAAGTAAAAAAAAAAAGATCCGTGGTTGAGTGGGCTAGCGCACACCAGCTCGGAGCACGTGGAGCGAACGCTCGCGCTGCAGAACTCAGGAATCCCGGGTTCAATCCCCACCCTAGGGTGCCTTCATGTGCGCTTTGCTTAGGGTGGAGACATCTGGCCATTTTGTCCCACAAGTTTATTTTTATTCTTTGTTCAGAAGCGCGTGAAAGTGCGTGTCCCTGCACGCGTTTGTGGCGCTGACTGTGCTATGGCGACATTTTTTTTTCGTCGATTTCCTTGTATTTTACCCGTGAGCGCGTGCTGTGGACATCGGGTACTACAAAGGGTGGCATCACCCTAAACAGAAGGACATTGAGGCAGGCTTACCCCACCCCTGCCCGTTTCGATCTGAATGAGCATTGTACCGGCGTGCGGTCGTGTATCACTACTGCGTGGTGCACGTTAAATACCCCAGGTTAGCGGTTGTACCGCACTGTCTAAGTTGCTCATCTACAGCTGATAGACCAGACGCCCACTGAGGCAGACTAACTTCCCGCTGTATATAAACATACACACAAGTGCCACAACACACAATTACAATTATTAAAGTAGCATGCGCCACACGCCAGAACGCTGAAAATATAAGGAGTATTCACTGGGCGCCATATTTGTGGGTGCTGTCTAGAGCGCATGCTCAGAACGAGCCCACATTAATAGGCTGCTAAGACCAGTAATCTTGAGAGTGCGGAATGCACGTTACAAAAGAACTGCGAAAGCTTGCCATCAGCACGTGCTCAGCAGTCGCGCACACAACTATGGCCGCCAGTGAATACTTCCTATAGACCTTTCCGAAAACGAGCTTGTGGCCGGTGCCATTTTGAGCGTTCGTGCGTATGGCGCGTGCTTTGCTCGCTTTCCAAAGCGACGAACACGCACGTGCTGGGCTGTGAAGATCGCACGCTGGACTGTGATTTTGTAAACATTGGAAAGGTCTATACTTCGTCTCACCTTAGTATGGACTATTGTTAGGCGCGCGTGCTAAAAGCGCGAGCTAGTCGCTTTCAATGAAGCCGCGGCGGCTGCACGAGCGCTCGTGCAGCATGTGCTCTAGTCAAGGCAGTCAAGGCTGGCCGCTCGCGCTAGCACAGATTTCGCGGTTAGTCCATGCTAGGGTGAGACGAAGTATATATACTTCGTCTCACCTTAGTATGGACTATTGTTAGCCGCGCGTGCTAAAAGCGCGAGCTAGTCGCTTTGAATGAAGCCGCTGCGGCTGCACGAGCGCTCGTGCAGCAAGTGCTCTAGTCAAGGCAGTCAAGGCTGGCCGCTCGCGCTAGCACAGCCTTCGCGGTTAGTCCATGCTAGGGTGAGACGAAGTATAGACCTTTCCAATGTTTACAAATCCACAGCCCAGCGTGCGATCTCCACAGCTCAGCACGCGCGTGTGCGTCGCTCCGGAAAACGAGCAAAGCACGCGCCATACGCGCGAACACTGGAAATGGCACCGGCCATACGCTCTTTCTTGGAAAGGTCTATACGGGGGAGAAATTCCTCCCTTTGCGTCTCGGGAGGAGCATCACGTAGTAACGACGTCACGCTTCTGCGGGGAGCCGTGCTGACGTAGATATCCCAGCGAAAGGGGGAGGGGGGGGGGGGGGGGGCTTTTTTGGGCTACACAAACACTCCCCGGATTTTGCTCAGCGAGATACCGGCGGTAGCATCGGAATCGCCTCACTTTTTGTGGCCAGGCGGCTCTGGTTGTGTCATGCGCTGTTGCGCATGTCGTCTGAGGCACATGATGGAGTTTTCGATATATATCCGTGCCTTCCTTAAGCCGATCCTCGTACAACTGGTTCTTGATTCCACGTCATTTGTGTTGTATTCACCCATTCATGAAGCATATTTTGTTTTGCGTCTTCTGCATCGAACAGCAATGCTGCCATGTTCGTGTATCGCCGTTTTATATACGCCTAGATTTTTTAACTCTCGTCAGCGCGTACCCAGCCCTGTTGTCGAGAGTGCGACCGCTATACTCCGTTGACACTTAAACTTAGACTGGCTCCGCCTTCAGCGCGAGCTCGCTGTCTTCCGCAGTGCTTTGGTTACGCGTGCATGCGCATTCACACTTGTGTTAGCAAGCGCAGAAAGTTCGCGCTGAAGGCGCAGAAAAATCAAAATCTAGCGGAACAATCGACGTGATCCGTTCGCCACACGCCGAGAATCTGCCGTCCCAGTTCAAAAAAAAAAAAAAAAAAAGAGTTCGAGCGGCACATTTGTTTCCTACATTTTTTGCATAATCATAGTCGAAACATCACGTGCACCATATTTTCAACCATGAAGATGTGCTACACTTAACTCTCACGCACTCATTAAAACTGTTTCTCTCTATCACTGTTAGATTATTATTTTCGGCTTCTGGTTGGCCAGTAGAGCATGTTTAGCCCTCCATCTGCGTCTGGTGCACGCCCTGGTGCACACCCTGGTGCACACCACACTCTTTCTATATACGGCTCTGGTGTTCGCTAGCTCCAACTAGAGCCACTCGCTCCCACCGATACCCCTCACGAAAAGCATCCCTTGTGTGACTACCCTTTAAAGCCGGGGTCACACTGCTTGTACTTACATCATACAAAAGACAGTCTGCAAACATATTCGAACGCGAGTCAGCGTGAGATCCGTGCTTCGAATGCCGCATGGCGATGAGTTCAAGAAACTTGGGCAGCCGGCTTTCTAACCACGAATAATGCGGTGACTATAGTCACCGCATTATCTGTGCTTGGGCTGGCGGCATTCGAACCATGTGGCTTGAGCAGGCGGCATTCGAATCACGGATAATGCGGTGACTATAGTCATCGCATTATCCGTGGTTCTAATGCCGCCTGTCCAAGTTTCTTCTTGAACTCATCGCCATGCGGCATTCGAAGCACGGATCTCGCGCTGACTCGCGTTCGAATATGTTTGCGGACTGTCTTTTGTATGATGTATAAGCAGTGTGACCCCGGTTTTAGTGGAGTTAAAGTTGTGTAGTTGTTTTAACGTATTTAAACGTTCCGATAACGAATTTCTGGCAGGAGACATTTCAGCGTTCGTGCGTGTGGCACGTGATTTGCTTGCTTTCCACAGTAACAAACATGCGGGATGTTGAACTCCGGAGATTTGGTGGACGGGGCAGGCTGGAATGTCGATCTGCAAACATGACACCGGTGCAGTATAGACGTTTCCACTGTTTACAAAAATCACAGTCCACACGTGTTAAATCACAGTCCAGAACGCGCACGTTCGTCGCTTCGGAAAGCGAGCAAATCACGCGCCATACGCACGAACACTGAAAATGGAACCTGCCAAGTGTCCTTTTTTGGAAAGGTGTATAAGCGCTGCATCTTTGCCTTAAATATTTTTGTGGCCAACTTTCTGCGGTGTTTCAGAAGTAACGAGTGTTCGTGCGCAGCTTTCATATCTTCATTTTGTGAGATGAAACATGTTGGATTGATGATAGCATACGGAAGACTATAGTCAAAGCCAGGCACGTAGCCAGGATTTTGTTTCGGGGGTGGTGGAGGGGGGGGGGGGGGGGGGCGCCCATGACAAAATGCTGTATGAGGGGAAGGGGGGAGAGGAGGCCCCAGCAAAATAGAAGATTTAGGGGGGGAATCTGGGCCCCATGGTTCCCCCCACCCCCCTGGCTACGTGCCTCAAAGCCTAAAAAACGCTGAGCGTTGCTTCACAAGTTCACGCCTCTTGATTTGTGCTTGGTTCCTTGGAATTTAACTGCGGGGCGTTTTCAGAAAAGATTGAAGCATGTCCAGCAAACATTTTTAATTTTGATGGGAAAAAAAAATATTTTGCTGGCTTCCCCGTGTCTAGAAAAACAAAAACCAATCCTTGTTTTTGAAAACAAAAATTGTATTGGGGAAAAAAAAATTGTAAGCACCCTCTCAGTCACGTGTCCGTTTTGCGTATCGCGCGATGTTGGCATTTCAGGTGACTTGCCTCAAAACACTGTTCTGGTTATGGGTCTAGATATATTTGCTGACAAATTAGGCATGGCAAGAATTGACAAAAAAGTATTAATCCCCGGGCATTAGGGTCGTTACTTTGAGAAACAAAATCGCAAATACGGCCCATTGCGCAGTACCGCTCTAAATTAAAGTTTTTTTTTTCTCAGTACTTATAAAAGCTAAGGTCTTCAAAATTTGCAAGTGTGTTGCCCTGTATATTTTTCATCTTTGCATGAAATATTGTTGTCCTGGTTAGCGGGAACAATTTACACGAATTGCTCACAGATCGGCGTTTGACTAAACATGCCTTATTTTAAAATGAAAAAAAAAGGCCATCTTTAATATTCTTTACACTCTCCGAAATTAACGTTTATAATACGTACTAACAGAATCTACAAAAACATAGTGCAATATTTGTGCGGCTTTGAAGTTTTATAGCGAGAAATCTGGTCAAACTGACGCCAACGCGGTTGCCATAAATGGGGCGTGCACTGCACATACCCATTCATGACAATTTCATTATTTTTACAAAGCGTACAAAATGCTACGGGGTGGTCAGGAAAAGACAAACTGACAGCACAGAGGTGGACGGAAGTTTTGAAGGGAAAATGCCTAATACATTTTCGTAGAACCGACCCAAAAATTCCCATGGGCCGGAGTGATCGGGGTGCGCCGCCCTGTCACATGCTTCGCTGTGCCTGTGTCAACAGCCGGCGTGTAGCGTCTCCGAGTACGCGACGTAAAGGAAGCAACCAGAGCGACTTTGCAAACAGATCAGCCTACAATTTTGGCGGTAACATGATATAGGAGGTAGGGCGCAGCAGAACCTGCGCCGCCTGTGAGCGCCAATAGATCCGCCGCCGCGGAGAGCTTCACAAAGAAAAAAAAAAAAAAGAATTGCGACTGATTGATGTTGTCGGCAACTTAATTTATATGACAAAGGTTTGGAGAATCGAGAAATTCAATTTCTTGAGACTCGAGCCTTCCAACTGTTTTTTTCGTTTTCAAAGGCCTGTGTAGGGTATCACATCCATGAACACAATACAAAGAGACGACTCCGCTCACACTCCTCTGTATCGCACCGGGAGTCTGCGGCCGAAGTCATCACGCGAGATGGCACGGAATTGCCAGCTAAAACGGGCACTGCAGTCTGTTTGTCCTGCCCGAGGAAATCTAGTCGTACCACTGGAAAAGGAGTCAAGTCTCCATATTCACCTGCGTGGTCACGAAGAGAAAAGAAACCCGCTGCTGTGCCGTCATAAGTGACGACATGTGCCGTCATAAGTGACGACATGTGCCGTCATAAGTGACGACATGTGCCACGACTCCGCCCACGCATGCTACGCTGTTAGCAAGGTGCACCAGTGGCTTGAGGACAAGATTCCAATGTATGCTCATATGACCTACGTCAGTGATGGTGCAGCAACGCACTTTAAGAACAAATACCAACTACACGAGCTGCAGCTCTGGACGCAACTGGACATGGCAAGGGCGCCTGCGATGGGATAGGGGATCTTGTCAAGCCCCCGGCAACGTTGTACAACCCCTTCGAGGGCCCACCACGTTGGTGATCAAGTCGGCGTCAGAGATGGTTGTCGCACTGAACACCAAACTGCCGAACGTGAAACTCGCGTACGTACTTTCGCTTCTTCCACCGCAGGCGCGGTCACGGGCGCCTCCGTACTAAAAAAGCGTTCAGCAAAAAAAGAAAAAAGAAAAGCACCTTTGTGTTTTTTTTAAAGGTGCAAAACATCTCACACAATCGTTCCACCAAAGCACACATCTCGCACGTGTCTCCTTAATCAATTCCAGTGAAATCAAAGAACCCGTTGCAAACATTGTACAGCTACACTGGCTGAGAGCAAATCTCCGGCAATATGCCTTTCCACAACGCAGCAGCTATAGTACGCTGTCAATCGATTCGCAGCACAGTTGTGGGGTCGTTTGCAATTTATTGTATCGGCTTATGCCGCAATATGATTGGGTTAAAGCGATAATAAGATTCTTGAGACCCGCTACGCTCTGCATTTCTTAAGCTTTCGCTAACTATAATACAAGATGGAAACGGACGCAGACATGTTAATTACTCTTATAATCTCAATAAAAAGCAAACGAACTACATCGCTTCTTTGCCTGTTTGAAACAGAAGATAGCGAGAGATCTTACAACTCTGGTTTGAATAGCATTTTGTATTTCCTACCTGCCCTTGACCGCTGTTTTTCTTCCCGCCATTTTCGTACAAAGCCCATTTTCCCGCCAAACGACATCCGCTTCTGCGCGCCACCGCCAGGTGGCCCCAGACGCCTGGAACATGGGCGCCTACTGGCGGACGGCCGCGAAGCGCCGGCGAAGCGCGCGCTGCGCAGTGGCCCGCCAATCAGGGCACGTTTCGTTTGGCCCCGATTTTGTTTGTGCGTGTGATCGAAAAAAAGGGGAGACAGCCGTGGAAATGGCGCCCATCGCGGGGATTCAGTCGGCGTAGCGCTAATTTTGTGGTCCACTCCCTTGTTCCGAATGCGTGCCCGGGAATTATTTGCGGCGATATTAGTTTCTCGATAAGGTGGTAACGTCGCGAGAACCTACGAGCCCTCGTACCACCGCTCAGGATACTTCAGGATGCAACCTCCTCCGCGAAAGGTGGACAGCCCTTCGTGATCCCGTTGTCTTTCTGCGCTAGTTCTTTCGGACGTCTCCACATAAAAACAAACTTATTCCCAGCATTTATCCCCCGGAATATTAAGTCGATTCTCCAAACGTTCTTTCTCTATCCACATAGTTCGTTGTTATATATTTTGTTTTTCGAACTTCATCCGAACCTTTGGATTATCTCAGATCATCGGGTGGAGGGATTACGGTTCTCCAATGGATTAGCAAATTTTGTTTTGCTTTTTATTTTTCAGGTGAAGGCGTACACCCAGCTGAGGAACATCCACAACGAACAGATCACCAAGTTACAGACGAAGCATCAGCAGGATGTGGAATTACTCGAGGACCTACGGTGAGTTGTCTGTCCCCTGGCGTCATCGACACTCTAGGGTCTCCAACAAAAAGGAAAAAAAAAGAAAACTGAACAAGATGTAGTCTGGATCATAGGGTTGGATGTCCATTCATGTCCCTTCGTGTTTGAGGATGATGCGATGATGTCGAGGCCTTGAGTGTGTGTGTGTGTGCGTGTGTTGAACGAGGCGTGTTTCGTGGTGAGGTACGAGAAAGCGCAGGTCTTCGTCGAGCTAGATGCCTTCGGAAGTCCAGGATTGTAGTAATCGAATTCATCGAGCCGTTATGGATCCTTCATTTGAGAGTAGACTTTTATTGATCTTGAAAATGGAACGATCCTGCTAACCCGTTTATCTGTTTGCTCTATTTTACTTATTCCTTTTCCCTCACTCTAAGTATTGGAGAGGCTTTGGTTTTACATAGATTAGCTGACTGTGGTCTAGATTTCCGATGTAATCTTGAAATGAAACGGGGATACGTTCTAATAACGTTTTTTTTTACCATTTCTGTTTTGTTTTTTGTTGCCTGGCGAATGCGTTTCATGATGTTTATGAACGAGAGCACAGCTGGAGTAGCGTTAGAACACACCTGTGTTGGTAGTCGACGAATGATCCAAGTGCGTAGTCCGCACTCTAGTCACATAATAATTTTATAAAGGTATATGAATTGTCGTGGAGATTCGCGAGCCGCGAGATATGCAGTGTTGCTTGTACTGAAGTCTCCCCAAAAGCAAGTTTTTGTTGTTGTTTAGTTTTTTTCAAAAGTCAAAAGAATTTAGGTGGATATATTTAACCGAGCAAATAAAGGAAAACTCAGAAGATTTTTGAAACAAACGATGTAAATATTAGCGTATTTTTGTCCTGTGAATTGGAAAATCACGGGCATTTGACCCGAACTTTTCAATAGACGGGACAAAAACTGAAAAACCAACCGCTAGGTTTGACGTCATACCGACATATTTCAATTGCACTGCGCTTAACGATTTTGAGTGAACGCGTGCGGTGTAATTAGGGACTTTTAGCAAACCGTTACCGTGCTCCTCGTACCACACTACCGGAGCCTTTGAAGCATGCTTTTTAGCGCCCGCCCTGGTGATACCGTGACCGCGGGGCGCGCGCTTAAAAACATGCTCCAAAGGGTTTGGTAGTGCGGTGCGCGGAACACGTTAATATTTTGCTTAAAATCCCTATTGACTGCTCGGGTAAGGCTTACGGAAGGCGCGAAAATGTTGAGATCTCTGTATAAGACGCAACGGTTCTCTCCTCCCATTGAGCTCGCCGGGAAGGAGGGGCTTCAGCACTATTCTGAAAGTGCTGTTGTGGCTACTTGGTGCATCCATCTGAAATATAATTTTGATATTTGTAATCGTGCAGGCCAAATCAAGACGACTTAAGTTTTTTCTCTCAAATACAGAACCGCTTCAGTTGCCATTTAAATATTTCACGTTTCACATCATCATCACATTCTTTAACGGTAGCGTAGCCTTACTTTAAGAAAAGGCACTGCCACATCATGCTTATGATTCGCAATCCAAACTGAGGAGATATATATGTCGTTTTTTGTTTTCATTTTGCAGTGAATCTGTACATAAAATGGCGCCTTCCATTTTTTTATCAGCGCATTCGATTTGTTTTCATCTCAATTTTTGCTGTACAAACCGGCATTTACTTGGTTCAGATCGATTCAAGGCTTAGTGACTGGTATCAGTTTTAAAAACATTTCGGTCGCAGGCTTAAAACCAATCCGAACCACACAGAGACACGGTTAAAAAGATTTACGGCTAAAACACCATTCTATAGAAGGTGGGTTCTTCGTAACTGCGATTGCTTTGACTTATAGTTTAAACAGACATCCACAATTTCATGTCCAACGGAACACGATTTTTGGTGGTCGCAAAGTTGTGCTCGGGTCGCAATAGCATAATTCATCACAATAGACGGTATCCGAGTGTGTGAATACTCTATAGACCGCGGGTCGAATTCTAGCGACACAAATTCGTCATCGTTCTGTGATCACTCGAGCCAATGTGGAGCGCAACGTCTGCTTGTCTTACAGGGGTTGTGGTGACATCAGAACGCCGAGCTCTGACTGGTTCTGAATGAAAGATAATGGGTAGACCTCAAGGCAGCTTGCTTTGAGGTGTACCCACTATCCTTCAATTAGAGCCAATCAGAGCTCGGCGTCTTCCTGACGTCACCACAATTCCTGCGCACTAAGCAGACGACTTGCTTTCCGCATAAGAACTACAATCGGTATCGAGCTCCGATCCCAATGCGGTCTTGGTGACAAAATGTGTGGGCGCCCCTTTACTAATTGATAATGCATAATCGTTAAGACACAATGCCTGTAGGTCTTCCTATGAATTATAGGCAAACGGATGAAACGCGAGGTTTGGCGAGTCCCAGGCATTCAATGACATCGCGGTATTGGCCGGTAACATCTAGGAAGAACAGATCACGAAGCATAAAGCGTAAATATAATAAGCCCTGCCTTGCCTTTATTGAGCTGCCAGGGACCAATAAAGTGATTAGAGGCAGGCAGAATTCCTGTGACTTATACATACGGGAGGTTTTGGGAATGTAGTGTTAGGTAAAGCGAAGTAAACAACAACAACAAAAACCTGCTGTTGGCGTGTGTGTGTGTGTGTTTATGTCTATATCGATTCCCGGGACTTGCATTTGGCGGTCAATCGTGCATACTGATTTCGGTGTACGCGGAAAGCTGCGTGTGCTGAAGATCGTTGTCATCAGTTTAGATGCTACAGTCATGTGTAGTTTCTGCGGACGCCCCCATTCGCCCTTAAAAAATCGTCGATAATATGAGTCGTCAATATTAACGAGACATAAATACACGTATTCAGCCAGTTCGTCCCCAGAAGTTTTGTTTATGCAGCGGGATATCTACATACATATTAACGGGGTTCAATTATACGAGGAGTGATTGTACGTGTCTTGGCAAAGAACGAGTTTTAATATCAGCAGAGACTATACTTACGACGGCGCAAAAGCTTCTTGCGTAGCGTTTTTTTCTTTTTTGTGTTGAAATGTTCGGTCGTCCGGACTTTACGCACCTCCCTTTCATCGCGAGCAAGCTGGTGATTTGCGACGGACAGCGCCCAAATAGATGTCTTCCATTTCTGTTTTTCATTTTTATGGTGGCTATTTGAATCCTTTTTCTCTCAGTTCTAATAAAACAAACGTAATATTATAAATACACATTTCGCAGCGAAAGTGACATGTAATTGCAATCAGTACAGCCTTAAAGTAATTTGTTGTATGGGCGTTTAGACAGCGGGAGGCTAGTCTGCCACAGTGCCTGTCTGATAGCTCCGCTGTAGATGAGAAATTTAACCGCTACAATAGGACTGCTAGCCTTGGGTCCTTAACGTGCATCATACAGAGTGGTGACAGGGAAACACGCTGCTCCAGATGGAAACGGGCAGGGATTGGACTGGGAACGGAACCCTGGAACTGCAGCGCAGGCTTTCGCTCCGCTTGCCCTGAGCTGGGATCCTATGACACGCATTTTTACAGCCTTCAACAAGGAAGAAAATTTAAGTGAGCGACGCTTAAAGGGCCCTTGGAGATAATTTCAATCCTTTATAAGTAACATCTTTCATGATTGAAAAAAAAAAAAGAATTCGGAGGCTTTGGTTTTTTATTAATTTTTTTAGCTGTTAGAGGATGTCTAATACATAATCTCAAAAACAAAATTGAAACAATGTCTGC
Organism: Ixodes persulcatus; assembly: GCA_013358835.2. Lineage (NCBI taxonomy): Eukaryota > Metazoa > Arthropoda > Arachnida > Ixodida > Ixodidae > Ixodes > Ixodes persulcatus. Next base: position 39,110 of record JABSTQ010007290.1, read on the forward strand.
ATCGTTAGTTTCTTCCTTTCTCACCGATTGATTTCACAAGAATCACTCAACTTTGACGACAGAGTTGACTGATCACTGCAGAACGTTCACCGGCAGCGGGGAGAGCTTGGCGGTGTTCCCTTCCCATTGTTAGTAGGCATCGCATTCACTAGACATCATACGTGAAAGCGGAGTTCATAGCTGAGGTGTCGAAAACTGGGCCAGTTGGTACTGATTCATAACGGGAAAACAACAAAGCACGAAAAACAGGGACGCAAGAAGGTCGTTTCGAGCACAGCGCATACCTGGACGACCTTCCACACACATAAAAATAAATAAACAAATATATATATATATATATATATATATATATATATAGTATATATATATATAGTATATATATATATATATATATATATATATACTTTTTTGTGTGTGTGTTTGTTGTCGACGTTAAAGTTTTATAAGGGGGAATTGGGGATTTGCCAAGCCGTTTTCTATGTGGGATGAACGGAACAGAAAGGATGGAAGAGGAAGAGGGATTATAGATGTGGAAGGAGGTTTGTTTCACGGACATGCTGAACTGCTTGTCAAAAGACGGAAAAGGGGGGGGGGGGGGGAGCGAATCCACTCTTGCATTGCTGCTACGGGCGCGGGACTTTTTTCCCCCGATGGTCCTCGTTGTCTTGTTGTGCCGAGCATCCCAAGAGGAGTGCTTCCTCTAGTCATTTCTCAATGTCCGCAACCGAGGTAGTATGAAGTACCCCGGGCGAAATGATTCTCTAAGCTTACCGGCAGCGCACGTTGAGCAGCGTCCAAATTCAGCAATTCAACCAAAGTGCATACAACCCATGTATGACCGGTTTCATTGCTGTCTGACGGCGGGAATTCCGTCTCTGACGAGTAAAGCCGCAGTTCCGCCGCTCGCACATCATACAAAGGACACCGAGGTTTTCTGCAGACAAGATAACAGAATTCTGCGAACAACAGCTCCAGTATCTTGAAAGCTTTTTACTTCGTACTTATGTGTGCTTCTAACATGCGTGCAGACAGTCTTTATATGACGAATATGATGGAACCGTCATGCAAGGAAGAAGTTTGGCCTCATGCAGTGTCTGCAGGACTGTCCTTTTGTATTATTTATTGACAGTCTGACCGCGGATTAAACGCGGGTTCACACATACATCGCTGCACTACATCGACGAAAAGCGCCGATTTCAACGAAACTTAGCACTATACGCATTGCTGTATCGGCGATGCACTGCTAATGGAGCACGAAGTCAGTGCTATTTACTGCGTTGACTAATTGCGCCGAGGTAGCGCTGCGGAGAATTGGGGGGGGGGGGGGGGGACAGGCCTTAACTGAACCAGCAGCTTCGCGGGATGGGTGTGCACGGCTTGCATTGACGTCACGTTAGCCGCCATTGCTCCGTACCACGATCCTGTGCCCGTACCTCCTGTGGCGTGCGTTTGACACCATCGAATCTGTTCTTCTCCGCAAGGCTTGCCAAGAAGAACGAATTCGATTTTGCGAAATGTATGCCGCAGAAGGTGAACGGGCACAGGAGCGTGGTACGGAGCAATGGCGGCTGGTACGGTGCCGTATGACATCACATGCAAGGCATGTATACCACCAACAAATATTCGTCGTCGAGACCGCAAACTCGCCAATGATTGCAGAAATTGTTATGTTGTGAAACTAAAACTAGGGCACAGCTGCATTCGGCCAACGGTGTTGCCTAGTGTTACCGGGGATCCGTGTAGAAGTACAGCGAACGTTATCTGCGCTCAAGCGCGTTAGTTCACGAAGAAACATATGAGCCCATCCGCGCTGGTTTTGACGAAGCCGTATGACAATTTTTTTTTTTTTTGAACGAGAACGATCGCATTTATTGTCGAGGACAACTGGAAGTACATCTAAACCTGCTAGATGGGATGATAATTCGTTTTTGTTACGAGGTCAACTTGTGCCGCAGACCACAATGTAGGAATTTAAAGTAGTCTTTTTTCCAGGTAGTGGCATGAGGTTGGACTTCATGAAGCCATACACGTAAAATCACCGAAGGCATGAATATATTTTACGTTGACGTTTATCACTTCGTCATTTGTTTTTCTTTCCGAATTCTTATCGGCCCTTGCCGGTATCTT
>JABSTQ010007291.1:0-22797 GCA_013358835.2 Ixodes persulcatus
TTTTTTTTTTTTTTGCAACACTAAGCCCCTAAATCAATTTTTTTGTTTTAGATCCTAACAACAATGTATTTCTACAGATATAAGAAAAAGAAAAAAGGGGGGGGGGGGCAAGTTATATCCGCTTTTTTTAGTCCCTTTGTTTTTTCTTTGCGATCGAAGGCGGGGTGAGGCGGACACCAAGTGATTGTGTGCCTCTTCGAGAAGCTCGAGGCGGTAAGTGCACAAACAAGAATTAACAATGTCCTTCTCGGTTATAGTGACTACGACCATTTTCATAATGTCACAACACGAGACAACGCTCCGACTGCCCTAAAATCCACTAAAAGGGATGTGATAATATGTGAAGGTGTTATTGCCACAAGCATCCTCGTTCGTTGCTGCACCCTTATCATCTTCTCTTAGAAAACAGGATGTTTTTTTGTTGTTTTTTTTTCTGCTTCTAATATATCAGGCAACGGCTGCTACGACGAAGCTTTGCTCTATCTTCGAAGTAAATAGTACTTCCATAGCTTCGCTGAAGAAGCTCAATGCAGAGCATAAAGCATTCGTGAGGAATAATATGCCACTCCCATACAGTGCCCAGTTTAAAGGGTGTTCAGCGTAACAGTCGACATCTTCAGTAAGAAATAGTGCAAAATGTCTGACGAAACTTTCGAGAGTCAGCTGTTGCTAAAAATACTCAAGGGCCTTAAATGGAACAGGTTGCAACAATAAAAACTTGTATAACCCTCTTCCCTTTGTTTCTTAATTGTAGACAATATTGTTGAAAGTAACGCCACGAAAGTAACGGATTACTTTTTGGGGTAACGGTCACTTACTTTTATGGGAGAGTAATTGTAATTGTAATAAATTACAATTTAGCCTTGAGTAATTGTAACTGTAATTCCTTACTATTTTTCAGTAACGTGTACAAGTCTGGCTAGATTACCTCCCAAATAGGCTCTGCATGCACCCACCAGGTGCACATTGAAAGATTGTTTATTTAGCTTTAAAATTAGTTTTCATGTGCCTTTCAACGGAGGACTGGTGTTTTTGAGGTTAGGCGTTAGGGTGCAACATGCAACACATTCAAGCTAGAAAATGAGCGCTGGAATTTCGTTTCCCTACCCCTTTAAAACCCAAGACTGTGGTGTGGGAAAAGTTGGGAAACTTTGAAGTTGAAGAGTTCCCGTTTCACATAGCTTGTAGTGCCCCCCCCCCCCCCCTTGACGCAGGCACGTACACACACACCATTTACCTTTTCATTTTGGGTGGGCATTCTTTCAGGACCTTATGGTATATAAATGTACATAAGAGCTTGCTGGCATTTGTTCATCTATCATCTAATTTCTGGGGAAAGCAATAACTACTCTATAAAATTAAACATTTGGAATAATATATATTTATTTTTGCGTGTTTGGGGTCAGTGCTTTTGCTGAGACTGCTTCCGCGTTCCTCATTTGTGTCATAAACGTAACATATAAAAGCGATAATTGGTTGCCTCGATCATCTCTAGAGTTTCTTGTAAATGACGTATGTGGCGAATACACCTGCTGGCACCCAAACAGCAAGTCGGCAGGAGGAAGAGCAGAACAGTGGGAATGTCCTGCTGAGCAAAACAAATTCTAAACCGTTGTGCTAGAACGCATCCAAGCAATGGGCGCGTTCAGTAGCGCCTCTCTTGGCTCCGAACGGAGTGACTCGAGTTAGAGCGCTTTGGCTTTTCTCGCCGGAAATCGTCACCAGTCAGGAAATGAGGTCACCTTTAGCTCCTTTGACTCTACGTGCACCGTCTCCAGACTCGGTGCTTCGGAGCTTGACTCCGAAGCCCCGGAGTTACGTGCACCGGAAGTGACTTTTGGCCGTCCAGTGGAAGGAGTCGGTGACTCTGTCGCGTTTCCGCAGAACCCACGAAGGAACGACCAACACGAAGTTCTGTGCAGAGCCAAAAAGCCCTCGTTTATTCTTTTTCATTCCTTTTATATCTGTCTGCCCAGGCAGCATGACGCAGCGATACGCTGGCGTGCAGCCAGCGATAAGATATCGCTTCATCTCTTTTTTTTTTCACAAAAGCAAAACAGAACTTCCGATCAGAACTCAAATTATACAAAAGAAAACGACACAAGAAAAGCAAGAAACACTGTTACATACACTACGCATTTATATAATTACTCCAGAACCTTTTCATGACTAACACATCACTTAAATACACAACTAGATACATTGACACTTCACTTCAACAATTTCATACATCTGTCACTTTTTTTTTCCCTACTCATCAATACCCAATCTTTTAGGTTTCCTAATTGTTCGCCCATACCGCGTGATGACGACGGGAGAGTCATACGACTCTCTTCACGTTACAGGCGCGGGGACCAAAGCACTTGACTGAACCGTGTTCGATACCATCTCGTCCTCCCCTCTATTCATGCTGGCTGGGAAATCGTAGCTTCCTCCGGTTTCTTGTTGCCGCGATAAAAACCGCAAACTCGTCCTGTTCCGCACTAGGGTTACCCCGGATGATGTTTGTACCTCGTAGGACCTCGGCCTTCTGGCTGGAGCCACGACCTCTGCCTTCGCCTTCATGTTAGTCACCCATACCCGATCGCCGATGTGAAGAGTCCGCAACGCTTTCGCTCCGTGGCGCTTGTTAAACCCTTGACGCTGCTTATCTCTTGCACGGTGGTCTCTTCTGATCAACTCCGCTTGACTCAGATTTGTTGGATGCAGTTGTTCGGGTACCATGGGCAGTCTCGTTTGAAGCCGTCGACCCATTAGTATCTCAGCGGGACTCTTCCCAGTTATACCCGGAGTCGACCTGTAAGCCAACAACGCAAGGTTAGCATCAGATGACATTTGCATCAATCTTTTGACTGTTTGGACCATTCGTTCTGCCTCCCCATTGGCCTGTGGGTATCGCGGGCTTGCTGTTCGGTGGCAAAAGCCGTACGTTTCCGCGAACCTCCCGAACTCCGACGACGCAAACTGCGGTCCGTTATCGGAAATTACCGTTTCCGGGATTCCATGCTGCGCAAAAATACGCTTCAACTGCTCGATCACCGCTGCTGTGGTAGTTGATGAAAGAGCTGAAACCTCGGGATATCTGGAGAGATAATCCACCACAACCAAGAAGTCCGCCCCTTTTATCTGACAAAGATCGATTCCCAGCTTCTGCCACGGAAAGTCTGGGGTAGACGAAGGCATCATTGGCTCCGAGCTTTGGTTAGCGAATTGAGCACATACTTCACAGTTACGGACCGTAATGAAAATCTGCTTGCTCAAGCCTGGCCTCCAAACGCACTCTCGAGCACGTGCCCGGCATCTGTTGACGCCTTGGTGGCCTTCGTGCAACCGAGACAACACTTCCGACCGTAGTTTTTGTGGCACAATTATCCGGTTACCGTTTAGCAAAAATCCATTCGCTTCCGTTATCAGAGCTCTGTCCTGCCAGTATGGTTGAAGAAAACAAGGCAGTGACGACTTTCTCGGCCAGCCCTCTCGACATAGGCGTGTTAAAGAATCACAAACCTCGTCCATCCTTTGATACTCTTACTTTTCTCAAAAAGTTCTCTCCTCCCTCTAGGCCCATCAAGCAACCTTGCGTATAGCTTGAGACTTCCGCTACTGAAAGAACGCTGTTTCTGTCTGTCTCGGCGAGCGGGGCACGGGACAAAGTGTCTGCTGTGGCAATCAGCTTGCCGGGAACGTATACGACTTTGAACCTGTACCGCACGAGTCTCAATCGAAACCTTTGTATCCGAGGTGGTAAAATGTCAACCGGCGTTTGCCCCAACAGCGCCACAAGAGGTTTATGATCGGTCTCGAATACTGCGTCAAGCCCTCTTAGGTATTCGTCGAACCGTTCTGCTGTCCATGTTAAGGCCAGAGTCTCTTTCTCAATTTGCGCATAGCGCGTTTCTGCAGGCGTCAGTGACCGAGAAACAAACGCCACCGGCCGGCGCTCACCCGTTGTTTGTTCTTGTAGGAGAACCGCTCCGAGACCAAAAGATGATGCGTCTGCCGAGACTATTGTCGGTAAGTTTGAGTTGTACTTGGCCATGCATTCCGCGGAGCAGATCATATCTTTAGCGATAGCCAGCGCCATTTCTTGTGCCGGGCCCCATGCCCACACCGTGTTTTTCTGGAGTAACTCCCGTAGCGGAGCTGTTTTTGCTGACAGGTGGGGTAAAAAGCGACTTAAGTGATTGGCCATTCCGAGAACCCTTCTGACTTCAGATACATTGGTTGGAGACTTTAAATCTTTGATGGCTCTAACTTTATTTGCGTCCGGTTTTATGCCTTCTCCCCAAAACGTGACTTCTCTGACGTTGAACACACACTTCTCTTTGTTCAGCGTGACATTAGATTCCACCAGCCTGTCGAAAACTTTCCTGAGTCTTTCATCGTGTTCCGCCTGATTCTTTCCGTACACCAAAAAGTCGTCCATTAGATTGGCCACACCAGGAAGGCCTTCTAAAATTTCCGACATCCGTTGTTGAAAATATTCTGGAGCTGACGTTATTCCAAAGGGCAGCCTTGTAAAACAGTATCTGCCAAATGGCGTGATAAACGTCGTCAGTTCTTGGCATGCTTCCGATAGTTTAATCTGGTGAAAACCCGAGTTTGCATCCAGCTTTGAAAAAACTGATGCGTCACCAAGCAGGCCGAGCGTTTGTTCGACTGTTGGCAGAACATACCGTTCCCGACGGACACTTTTGTTCAATTGCGTCAAATCCACGCAAATACGAACCGCGCCTGACGGTTTTAGGACTGGCACAATTCCTGCGCACCGGTCTGTGGGTCCTTCCACCTTACGTATTACGCCTAGCTCTTCCATTTTGGCTATTTCGCTTTTTACAGCTTCCACCATGGGAATGGGAACCCTCCGTGCTGTATTAACAGCGAAAGGTGCGGCGTGCGGCGTGAGCTGAATGGTGTATTCCCCTGGAAGCGTACCTAAGTTGTTGAACAGCTGCGGGTACAAAACGTCATAGCGTTCGCTTTTGCCGATGCTATCTACAAATCTAACAACCCCCAAGGACAGAATTGCCGGTAGGCCTAGCAACACTTCACGCAAAGGGCTCATGACATACACTGTTTGACAAGACACCTTATCTTTCTGTTGTATTTCTGTCGTAAATTTTCCCAAGACCGTCAATCGTTTTTCGTTTGCCCCCACCAAAATTTCTTCGACTCGATCCAGCTTAGTCGGGATGCCTGGAAACGTACATGGAACAACAGACACTTCGGCACCCGAGTCTACTTTCGCAAAGACGGGAACACCGTTAACGGTTATCTGCACATACCGTGCTTTCGCGGCCGCTGTATCTGCGGGTTGCTTAAACAGATATACATGTTTTTCTTCAAGGGCAACCCCTCGTACCTTTTGCGGTTTCCCCGCTCCGGTTCTGCAAACCTTGCTGAAATGGCCTCGGTTGCTGCAGTTGAAGCACTTGGCCGCTCTCGCTGGACAGGCTGACCGTGGGTGTTGGTTCCCTCCACAGGATGAACAGGACCACTTCCGAGCAGACGCCAGTTTTTCGTTTCCTTGACGCCACGATGTTCCACTGTCGCGTCTTACTGCATCGATGTTCACGTCCTCGGATCTTACAGGCGATTCCTCGGGACGCAGTTCTCGTTCCTGCTGTCGTATCGTCTCTTTCAACCTTGCTTTTGCCAACGCAGAAGCAAGCGTAAGCTGCGAGTCCATCTGAAGCGTTTCCGACAGCTTTCCGTCCCGCATGCCGACGACCAGTCGATCACGCAGCATTCGTTGTTTGAAGTCCCCGAAATCGCAGCGGTCTGCTAGGGTGTGAAGCGCTGTCACGTACTGGTCGATGGTCGCGTCTGGATTCTGCACACGCCGATGAAAGCAGGCGCTCTCGTAGACGACGTTTCTTTCTTTCACGAAGTGCTCATTAAACTTCTTTTCGACTTTCTCATAGTCTTTCGAGTCTTCCTCGCTCAGGCCGAAGGTTGCGAAAATTTGCCGTCCCTGCCTTCCTAGGGTATAGAGGAGGGTTCTGACCTGAGCCTCGCCGCTTCTTTCGTTGAGACCGCTTGCGAACCGGTAGTCTTCGAACTCTTGAATCCACACTGGCCATTCTGACGCTTTGTCAAAGTCCAGTTTAGATGGTGGCTGCAGTCCCAGTCCCCCTTGAGCTGGTATCGGTGTCCCCATGGCTTGCTCTTCGAGCATATTCCTGGTCAGACGGATCCCACTTCTGACACCATGTCGCGTTTCCGCAGAACCCACGAAGGAACGACCAACACGAAGTTCTGTGCAGAGCCAAAAAGCCCTCGTTTATTCTTTTTCATTCCTTTTATATCTGTCTGCCCAGGCAGCATGACGCAGCGATACGCTGGCGCGTAGCCGGCGTTAAGATATCGCTTCAGACTCCTCGACTCCGGGGCCGCTACTGAACGCGCCCAATGCGAAGAGCAAGTCGTCTGCTTCTTGCACAGGAGATGCGGTGACTTCCGAACGACGCCGAGCTCTGATTGGTTTTGATTGAAATGATAGTGAGTAGACCTCAATGCTAGGTGCCTTGAGATATACCCACTATTTTGCGTGGCGTTTTGACGTCACGCAGCCCCTGTGCAAGAAGCAGACAAACTTGCGCTCCGCACTGACTTAAGGAAGACCTTCCGTTTTATGGTCTGACTGGCTAGTTTTGTTAGTCACTGACCAAAAAGGAACAAGCTTTCTTCTTCCTTTTTAGTCAGTGATGCCTGTTCTAGTAAGGGTTAATTAAGTATGTATGTATGAGCACGAATGGTATAGGTGGTATTATGAAGTTTTCAATATTTTGCATTTGTAGTTTTATCAGATAGAGAAGATTTGTACTCTGGTGAGTATTGGAATGCTTCTGATTTGTACTTCGTTGAGTATTGGAATACTTCTGGTTGCTATACAGGGACTAGAAATATTTGTATTTCCTAATAATGAACGGTAGTCAGCAGGCACGTAGCCAGGATTTTGTTTCGAGGGGGGAGAGAGGGAGAGGAGGTCCCAGCAAAATGGAAGATTTCGGGGGGCAGCCTGGAGTCAGTATCGCGCAATAACAGGCGCTGTCATCGCGCGACGCAGCAGAGGCTGGTTGCACTATCTCTCCACGGGGCGCGGTGCCGCCGGGGTCGAGATACGCTCCGATAGCAAACCGAAACTTAAAAACCCGTCAAATTTGTGCGGTTTTTCAGAAAGCCATAAAATGCTTCGCGTGCCTTCTATCGTTCCGTAATTTGTTGATTTTGTGTTTTTCGATGATGCTGAGCAATTTTCTAATTTAAAACATGCCCTTAAACACAATACTAAAAAAGTTAATTATGCAAAAATAATTAACAACTTAATTATCCCGGACTTTAATTTTCCTAAATGGGCCTCTGGCCCAGGACCAAAACGCCACAAGCCTTTTTTTTTTGTTGCGATGAATAGTTTTCCCAGGAGCGATTTGACCTGCGTTCTTTGAAACACCCTGTTTATATATTACACCTTTCCAAGAAACACTCGACCCCAGGGGCAGCAAACTGTTTTCGAGCCCAGTCAGTGGGATTGAGGCTAGACTCTCACCGGCGTCCCTGCTAACCCTAACCGAGTGGACTGAGATTTCGATAGGCGCAGCCTGCGTAGGCGCAGTTTTGAAACACTGCTGGCGGCTAAATTCTCGTCTTTTCCCGCTGTGTTTTGTGTTTCATGGTGCATGTATTTTCCCGAGGTCACTAAAAAAGCATTGTAGCCCATTTGGAAAAAAAGAAGCAATAAAAACCTATACACTATATTTGTTGGGCACGTGCGCGACAGAACGAATGGGACTGGAATGTATAGTTCTAGTTTTTTTGTTTTTTACGATAAGTTTTGACGGCGCCGCGCGATTCGCTCATGTCAAACAACAAAGTGCTTAGCTGTCAAAAATAAATTGCAACAGAAGAGAGCCGAACGGCATGCATTTTTCACGCCGCTCACAAATAACTTGTTTACCGACTGACAGGACACGGACATACAATTTCGAAAGTTTCAACATTCGAACAATACACTGTACGTATCACACGATGCAGCGTTATCTGAAAGGAATTTATTTGAGAAAGATCTCAAATAACACAGTCACAGTCGGCGACAGTCACATCTTGACGATCGGACGGAATCCAAGATGACTTCGTTTTGGGGAGAGCTTCTTTTTTTCACAACAGCACCAAGGCAATGGAGCAAACTCGACTGATCCGTTTCCCACCCCCAACCCGGGCAACTATTTTTGGAGATGACTGAGGATTCTACGCGGATTACCTCTGGGAGAAGGAGAACAATGTTCGCAAATTCGCGTCGATGTTCGTTTCATGTCCTTCACCTCCTTCGTTTCCCGTGAATGTCGAACAAAAAAGCTTGAATGGCAGGCACTTACCAGCCTTATTTCTCAAAGTGGAAGAAAACACAGAAAGGGTACGCAGCACACATAAAAAATATTAATTGGAAACTTTCAAGAGGGGCGAGAAAACGCGAATGCAAAACCTTAAAAACGTAGGTAGAGAACCGCGCTGAGCGGGTCTTCACAGTCCAAGGGAGGCAGAACCTTTCTAGCTGATAGAGGGCGCGAGAGTCGCACCAGCCGCATCAGCAACATGGTGGTGGTCTAGGAGCGTTTTTTGGAAAGGTGTATACACACACAGGGTGTCTTTTTTTTAAGCCCTACAGATTTGTTTAAAAAAAGCCGTGAAAGTTACACTTATGCGGTTTGTGCAGGTGAGTTATACTGCCAGGGGGACATAGTATAAGGGGCTAATCGTAACGATCAGTCGGCTAATTTATTAAAATTCGTTAAATAACATTCTAATAAATAAAAATAGACATAAGGTTTCAATTATAAACTTGCTCAGCATCATCGAAAACCACTAAATCAGTAATTTTCAGAAAGACTGAGCGCGTGAGAAGCGTAGTAATGTACTAAAGTTGCCACTCGTGGAACAGGTACAAGGCTGGGGCTAAAGAGACGGAGGAATCGCGCGGGCGCCTTACCGCAACCGCTAGCCTTGTAGCTGCTCCACGAGTGGTAACTTTAGTGCACTACTACACTTCTCACGCGCTCAGTCTTTCTGAAAATTACTGATTTAATGGTTTTCAATGACGCTCAGCAAGATTCTAATTGGAACCATGTCTCTATTTTAATTAAATAAAAAGTTAGTTAACAAATTTTAATTAATTAGCCGGCTGATTGTTATGATTAGCCCCTATATTATGTCCCCCTGGCCACATAACCCACCTGCACAAACCTCATAAGTGTAACTTAGTCTTTTTTAAACAATTATGTTAGGTTGAAAACAAAAACCATATATATATGGGAAGTAAGGTGAGGTTGACATAGGCAGCCGTAATATTGTGAATGGATAGAGGTGAAAGTGATTATTGAATTTAATGTATTAAAGCTAAGGAGAGGGAAAGAGCTGGTGCCCCCCCTGGCCCAATTTTTCGCCAGCTCTTTCCCTTCCCCTAACCTAAATGCAATAATCACTTTGCCCTCTTCGTTCATAATATATGTATACATATATGATTGTGTAAAGCCTGATAACAATTCTTTCCACCACAGTCCTGCAAATCGCTTATTGAGGGCCTCTGCTAGCATAAATAGCCACAAACAAAATGCTCTTCTGTGCTTAAAGGGGTACTCCGGCGATTTTTTGAGCTACCTCAACTAACTATATTTTCTGACTCCCCGGCCTTTACCCTTTCCAGTATGCTATTTAGTATCGCGAAATTCATATTAGTTATTGTGAAATCGGCAAATGAAAATTATGCAAAAACCAACATTCAAATATACCCGCACTTTTCAGTGCCGTGACGTCAGTGGCAGGCAGGCTTGCCAGTCAAGCAAGCAGTCTAAACAATAAAATATGCCGATCATTTGATCCGTGCTGGCACGCGGGTACTGGAGCGAGCTTCCAAAGCATTGATTTGACACCATGAAACTGCTTGGAATCAGTTGGGAAAAAATTCTACAGCCCAAAAAGTGAACCCCTGCCTTCCACTGACGTCACTTTTTTGTTGTTGCCAGTAGAGACTTTCAGTTTGAAAAACACGGTGAGGACCAAAATTGTAAATTCAATAACTTCGTGAAAAAAAAAAATATTTTGACCTAATATTTGGGATACTATTTTAGCGATGTTGTTTGGCGAGTTTAGCAAAATTTCAAGCAAATCGGGGACCATGAAGAAATCACCGGAGTACCCCTTTAAAGGGCAGCTGAAGAGCTTTTCGAAACAAATGAGTTAATGGTTGATTCTGACGTGTTTGTGCCTGCTGAGTCCAAATATCACAACCGTTTGACCCAAAATAATCCATAAACGCGAAAAAAAAGCGAAGAAATCAGAAGCGATCGCCGCAGCGGCACGCCATTGGCTATAGTCACGCGTGACACGCCACTACGTCATAAAAGGACCATCTCGATTCTCGTTTGCTCCTTCGCCTGCGGAAGTAGCCGGGCGCCGGGTCTTCTGCTCTTGTAAATCGGGTTCGGCTTCTGATTTTTCGAAATCTTTCGGTGGATCCGAAAGAGGAATGTGTCCAGACGACCCTCGACGTGACAAATTACGCTTTCCTGCCGTTGGCAAAGTAGAAAAATGACCCCCCGCAGTAATAAACGCAGACACGAGGAATCGCTTGCGCGGACGCGACATGGCCGGCTTCATACCTTCAGGAACGTACTGACTGCTACTTATTGCAACGTAAAACGTTGACAATAAACGGAGTGTTATTGACGGGACGCCTCAAGCCGGATTAGCGTGACCCTCCCCAAAACGGTCGTCAGAGGACAAGAATTCTGCACACATCGGCCTTCGTGCTTGCCAGCTGCTGGACGCGTGAGCGTGCAGGCTGCATTGTTCATCAAGGCTGAAGTGGTTTGAAGGGACAGTATAATCGGCTTCGGGCGACGGGAGAGCTTTCCCTGAGATGAGACGGGTGATAAGACAGGGTCGCCGTTCTGCCACCGCCATGTCCTTGCGCACTATGCGAAGAACTGCGCAGAAGGTCCATCCTTGTGATAGTGGTACCCTCTGCTGCGTTTAGTTTGTTCGCCACAAACTATTACGCCATTATAGTTTTAGAAAAAGCGGAGATGTATGCCCGGCACTCCTTAATTTGATGTCGAAATCGTGAAAGCTTCCTGGGCCTCTACATTCGCATACTTCTACCAAGATTTGTTGACTGCATCACAGCACCACCAAGCATTATCATCGTCCGATCACATTTCTACGGCACAAAGAATTGTTGCATGACACAAACTTTATACGGAAAACACTGCATAACTTCTAAAAAAAGAACTCAATTCAGAACAGAAGGTCACATGCTTTGTATTTCCAAAAAGCTCTCCTGAAGAGAATATGAACCTTTGGAAAGAAAATTTAACAAAATTTATGTTTACGTTTAAAAGATATGTGACCTCAAATAATGTCAACAACTGTAAAAAAAAAGTTTATGCTGAAACAAGTTTCACCGTGAAAGTTGCATTATGAATTGCATGACCACTTATTAGAGCAAGCCCTCCTCTCCCAAGTGACTGGGTAGCCGAGTAGATTAAAAGCAAAAGAAAATAATCTTGGGCTACCCAAGATTGTGTTCTTTTGTTTCCCAGATTTCCCGGACCGTAGTTGGTTCAGAAAATATGGTCACTTCAACAATATAAGAAACCAACACTAAAACACTATCATAAGGCGGTTAACACAAGACAGCCAGTGGAAACCCGATATTCGGCTAAATGATCGCGGCTTTTCTAGCACACTGCACAATTCTAATAACGTAATAGCTTTTTTCTAGAACGGTCGACCTCGAATTCCTACCTAGTTACGTTTTCTCATTGCTTGTGAATTTTAATGCGCTGAATTGCCTTCTTACCTTCAAAGGTGGTCGGCAGAGCGTCGGGTTCAGGCGAGCCTTCTTCAGACCCAAACCCATACGTACATAGTTTTCATATGCGCCGTCCGAAACACGTTTCGAGCGGGTAGCGGACATTTCATCGAACGCCGTTTCATCGAACGCCGTTTCATCGAATGACCGGACGTTTCATCGAACGCCGTTTCATCGAATGCCGTTTCATCGAATCGCTAAAGGCCGTTTCATCGAATTTCTCTGTACCGAGGTTTGGGGCATAACAGTGCTTTATAGATGTTTTACTTTGCATTTGATAAGACTAAGGTAGACACTTGTGAAATTGTTCTCGAAGTGGTGTCAAATTACTAGAAATAAAAACAATTGGATATGCCACATATTGAAAAGCTTTACTCATGTACATGACTGAAACCAAAACACTGCAGGTAAAGGACAGACACCTAAAACACTTTTTAAGTTCTGTGTCGTTTTTTACCTGCTGTCTCGGGGTTTGCAGTAATGTGTAATTCACACCAGCCCGTTTGCACCCTTACGCTGGTTTATTCACGAAAAACATTTAACTGCCAGGACAGCACGCCTATAATATAACGATACTCTTTCAGGAGAGCACGAGAAATAAAATATAATGATACTCTGATTATCAACTTTATGCTCAAATTGAACTTATCTGCTTTATTTTTTCATTTGTTTAGTTATTATATTTTATAGAGAAGAAAGCTGAACAAAGAGTCTGCCGACAGGCCACCGGCAATTGGGTTCCAGCGAGCAAAAAAAAAAGAGATCAGCTTTGGAATTGAATGCCTTTTATTTCTCAACACTATAGGGTACCATGTTACAAGTGCACACTCTTCAGTGTTTGAGATGGTGAGCAATCGCTTTGAGAAAATCTGGTACGCTCATGCTGCTTCGATTTTGGCACAGAAGAGCGATCCTTTCGTTCCTTTTTTTGGTTGTCTTTTTCTGGCGGGGCGGCTCTTGGCTCCGAAGCATTCTCTCGAGCTTGTCCTCGGTGGCCTTGTGTTCGGCGGCCATGCAGACCAGGAATTTCCAGATCCCCGGGTGTGCACGTCCTACCACCTTCAGGAAACTCGCGTGCCGACTCTCTACAGAGTTGTTTCCTCTCGGCTGGCCCTGGTTCATGAGCGGGTGTACAGACCACAGGTCAGGGGGAAACTTGGGCGGCGCGCGCACGACCAGGCCATTGGGAAGTGTCCGGGGTTTCCCGACCACGTAGTTCTTCTCGAACCATTTCAGGAGCGCAGCTGCCTGTGCTGGAAAGCTGGGCTTGATCTCTTCGTAGTCCTGGATATAAAAAAAGCAAAACTAATATTTACACCTCCTAGAAGTTTGACTAAAAGTACGAAACTGCTAATAAAACGGTAATGCGTACGCACCCGACGTATTCGGTGAGAAGGCAGGAAGGATAGCGCGCAGAATTGCCGCACTGAGCTCGCAAACGTGGCGTCGTTCACGTACAGGGTTTGAATCCCTGTCTTCTGCACACGCCGGAAGACATTTTGAGACAAATGAAAAAAACAACCATGGAGTACGCTGGCTTGAAACACGCGACGCAACGCGTTAATCGCAGCCAACTCAAAGTCAGTTACAATAAACCCCGGAGACAAGGGGAGTCCATGGCGCCCGGCAGTGTCGACAAGGGCCTGCGTGATGAATCATAAACACAACATTAGTGTTTGCAAATGAAAATAAAACCTACAATGTGTAGCTATTATTGTGCCTTAGCATATACAGAGTGCTTGAAATAATTTGACCAGACTTTGTTTAAAAGAGGGCGCGAGTTAGACGAGGGCCGTCTTTACCATGGAGTTATCGGGTTATGGGGATTTTAGATGAAGGGTAATCGCGGTGATATGTTGAATAATTACTTAAATATCTTAATTTTTTTTTTAATTACCGCGCAATTATCACATATATGCACTCACGCAGCGCTTTGTATAAAGAATTCGTTTGAATAAAATCAAACGCCCGGTATAGTTATCGACGAATAGCTGATGACATCGAACTTACATTGAAGAGGTGCAGGTAAGCCGTTTCGGTCTTCGAAGATAGCAGACTGTAAACCAGAGGCAAAGTGACCGTGCTCCCTCCAATCACTTTGACGCCGTGGAATGTGTAAAGCTGATAAAACTGGCGCGGCAACGTCTTAAAGGTCCCGTCGCAGAGAACCGTTGGCGACTGAAAGAAAAATAATATTTAGGATGGACAGAGGTACACACAACCCGAAGTCAGTCTCTCCACGTGTCATATATGACCGACATATTTACCTGTGAGAGGTGGCCTAGGCTCTCCACAGTCGCAAAAACAATGACGCGCGTTCCGTCTGGAGCAGTGTCGTCCAGCTGCAGGAACTCTCGTTCCCCGTCAATTTTGTCGAAAGGGTCAGCAATTACCAGACCGGCCAAGTTGGGGGGCTCTGGGGGGAACAGCGACGCCCTCTTCCTGCGTATCGTTTTTCCTAAAGCGTCCGCAGCTGGAAGTGACTGGCGCGCCTCAGGATTCATGGTCCCACTAATTTGCTGTGGAAAGACAAGATAAAAAGGGTTATACAAAGCTAACTTTTGGTTATATTTATGCAGGATACTCCTCACATATCGCACATAGTATGTATAACGGGTATAATGGTACACGCATTTTTTGTTTCTCTCGTTCTTAAACTTTTAAGGTGTTAAAAGTTCGCGGGGGTGCATCAAGATCATTGGTCGGGCTAGTAACTAGTTGGTTGAACATCAACACTGTGTATTAAAATCGCAAAAGGACTAAGAAGACAAGAAAGGGACAGAGCAGGGCGCTTACTTATGACCGATGTAAGTAAGCGCTCTGTCCCGCCCCGTTCTTTTCCTCTTAGTCGTTTGCGTTTTTTATTACACAGTCTAGGTGTTCGCAGGGGTGCCCCAGCGGCAATACACAGAACGTACCTGAAGAATCTGGACTGGTGCGCTAGTGGTTCGCAGCGCCTTTTCTTTGATGCTTGTTACTGCTTCAAGCACATCGGCCCTGGTAGAGTCTGGACGGTGGCCTCCATGGGGTTTCAACGAGACGACCTCGTGCTCCCCATTAAATGCATCGCGTACAGTAATGACACGACCCCGACATTCACCATATTGTTCACATTTCCAGTAAACCCGGCAGTCAACTTTCTTGTCAACTACGTATGCGTAGCCATCGAGACAGAGCTTCGGCTTGCCACGCGTGGTCTCCCGCATCTCCATGTCAAGAGTGTGAATCCTTACCGGGTGAACCATTTTATAGCCCACCTCGAACACGAAGCTTGTGAATCCCGGATGCTGTGCGGTAAATTACAAAGAAGACATCGATTTGTCTTTCAGTTTGTGTTGCTCTTTATGTTTAGTGACTTCGGCCCACAGAGTATGTTTGCTGGTAACATAAGCAACTGTTCACCACACACTTTTCTCTCTCTCTCTTTTGTCCTTTGTCCCCAAAACAAGCCTGGACTGGAGCCACCTCCCCTTTACTGTAATCTTTATCACCGACCCTTTTGCCTATAAATAATCTTCAGGACGCTTTCTGAGGAAGGCCGACCCGCACCAGACAATAGTGAAGACCTGGGTGCACTCAGTTACCCAGGTTTTTTTCTTTTTTTTTGTTTCATTTTTAATTGTTTCATGTGACATGGAGGTGGGTCATTGTTTCATGGAGGCTTTCTTCTCGAAGCAGGATATGTTCATGATGGAACTTGTCTCGTCACTGCACCCTCTGATATAAAAAACCAAAAAAAAAAAACCAGAGAAAATGAGATGAAGTTGTGTATAGAAATATAAATAAATTACAAAAATATTGCAGGTTGTAGCGGCGTTCGATAAAAAGGCGTTCGATGAAACGGCGTTCGATGAAACGGCTTCGATGAAACGGCGTTCGATGAAACGGCGTTCGATGAAACGGTGTTCGATGAAACGGCTTCGATGAAACGGCGTTCGATGAAACGGCGTTCGATGAAATGTCCGGACCCAGTTTCGAGCAAAAAACGGCGTGCTTGCTCAAACCCACCCACCCCTTTAAAATCTCCGAGACGAAGTGGAAAAGACGGTAAGCGGGAAGAACAACTGCGACGAGCGCTGTTCGTGAAAGCTGGCGGCTACACATGAGTACGGCATCGTGCAACAGCACGAGTCAGTTGGTTCGGTGCCACGAGAATTCTGCAAACACGTGAACATACAAGAGAACGATCAATACGTCAGGCGATTGAGTGCATAGCATGACCGGTCAACGGATAAAAGCAAGCGCTATGCAGCGGCAGAACGACGACGGCTCGAAAAGACACTAGAGCAGCCTACGAGCAAAGCGCGGCCAGCCGCGGCGGGGTCCCCCAGGCGGTCCTTTTGTGACGCCGGCTGACGGGCTTCCTCCTCTCTCCCCTTTCCCTCTGCTTCGGAGAGGCGTGGCTTCGGCGCTACTTTGAAGGCGCTTTTCCGGTTAATCCGCGCAGAAAATGAACAAGCGAATACGATATTCGTAATGGCTGAGGTCGCATTGACTAGGCTCAAGTGTTTTTTCTCATATTTAAAACCGCTTCAGCTTCCCTTTAAGAGGTTAGTGGTAATGTATTATGTTGTGGACCTGTTTGAAAGCTGTGGAGGCGCACTTTGCTAGGGCAGTACTACTGCTAACCTGTGGGTTTTTAATGTGGTGCACGGTCTGATTTAATAAATGGGCATTGGTACCACAAAAAAAAAAAAACGGCACAGAACTGCTTTTTGTTTGTGCGGCTCAAAATGTTTAATTTTCCTGATACCAAGGTGCTCCAAAGCGAGATTTTCACTGCTCCAGAAGGGGAGTTTATGTGATACCAATTGCTCCAAAATTGGATTTTTCTTGCTCCCAAAATTGCTCCTAAACCTAAAATGGCTGGACCACCACTGTTGAAATAAAAAATAAATTAAACCATTCAGCTGAAGCAGAACTGCATAATAGCTGCTTACTTCTAAGACATTTTGCTATTTTGTATTGCTTTCCTAGTGTGTCCTAATACACATGAGGCTTTGTAGGAGCGGGAGCTGCACCTTTGGGTGAAACCAGCTGCGCACTGAAACCTACCGAAGACATCCATGTCACCAGAGATCAGCGTAGGATCGTCAGCCATCTGGTTGCCCATGGTGATGAGCAGAAGTACCAGCATCATCCCTCCCTCCCTCTCTCTAGGTCCCAAGTGCTCAGCAACACTCAAAAGGACAAAAATGATAAGCTTTTTAAATGCAAACTGTGCCCCCTAGCTTTTTCTTTGAACTCCCGTCTGATCCGCCATAATCGAACCCACAGTGGTGAGAAGCCATTTAAGTGCAAGCTGTGCCCCCAAGCCTTTTCTCAGAATTGCAATCTGATCTCCCATAATCGAACACACACTGGTGAGAAGCCATTTAAGTGTAAGGTATGCCCCCAAGCCTTCTCGCAGAGTTCCTCTCTGATCTATCATAATCGAACACACAGTGGTGAGAAGCCATTTAAGTGTAAGCTGTGCCCCCAAGCCTGTGCTCGTGAGTCCTCTCTGATTTGCCATATTCGAACACACAGTGGTGAGAAGCCATTTAAGTGTAAGCTGTGCCCCCAAGCCTTCTCTCAGAGTACCAGTCTGATCTGCCATAATCGAACACACAGTGGTGAGAAGCCATTTAAGTGTAAGCTGTGCCCCCAAGCCTTTGCTTGTAAGTCCGCTCTGATCTCCCATAATCGAACACACACTGGTGAGAAGCCATTTAAGTGTAAGGTGTGCCCCCAAACCTTCTCTCAGAGTTTCAGTCTGATCTGCCATAATCGAACACACAGTGGTGAGAAGACATTTAAGTGTAAGCTGTGCCCCCAAGCCTTTTCTCAGAGTTCCAATCTGATCCGCCATCATCGAACACACAGTGGTGAGAAGCCATTTAAGTGTAAGCTGTGCCCCCAAGCCTTTGCTTGTGAGTTCTCTCTGATTCGTCATATTCGAACACACAGTGGTGAGAAGCCATTTAAGTGTAAGCTGTGCCCCCAAGCCTTTGCTAGTGAGTCCTCTCTGATTCGCCATATTCGAACACACAGTGGTGAAAGGCCATTTAAGTGCTAGCTGTGCCCCAAGCCCTTGCTCAGGATTCTCATCTAAGACGACATAAGACTGGTGAGAAGCCATTTAAGTGCAATCTCTGCCCCGAAGCCTTTTTTTTTTCAGAATTTCATCAGATATGCGTTAATCCAACCATTTTAGCAATTAACTCGGTTGGGAACCGATTTTTGAGTGTGTGTGCTCAGCAGTGGTTCGTGCTCTCGATTTGAACCTTGCTATATTCGGGAACAACTTTTTTTGACAATGCTATCAAAAGTACTGGCACACATGCCCTCTCCCATTTTGAGTGCTGATCGAAGCTGTGCTCGCGCTCTCCTTTGAAATTCCACGAAAAGCTGTCCCCGTGTATAGTCGATATCCCACACACCAGCCAGCAGGTTTAAGAATTGTCATCATACCAATTTTTAATACTCCATAATGTGTGTTCAGCAGTGTTGACGAAAGGTGTAGAGTACTGAACTGACTTAACTTGCTGATATTCTAAGTGTTCTTGCCTTCCTTTTGTGCACTGTCATCTTCGTAATTATGTCTTTATATGACACCCGCCTTGAGATAGCTCTGTGTTTAGGTGATCGCTATATTCCATGCTCTGTATTCCTGTTCCCGGCTATTGTTTCTGCGTTGCCTGGCTCTCTGTCTTTTGTACTCTTTTGTCCATTATTTTGCTTCCTGTGGATTGTTACTCAATGTGTGCTTAGTTTTACATTGTGTAAGGCATTTGTATATATCTTCGTTGTGAAATTTTTTTTTTCTTACTCTGTCTTGAATAAATTTTGCAAATGATAAATGTGTCATCAGACTTCTGTATTGGTGTTCCTCGCAAATAAAGCTCGACAGTTTTAGCTTTCAGTGTTATATTGTTGTCTTTCAGCCATTTCAGATCTTGGCTAAAGTAAATGTGCCATTGGCAGAGCAGCTTTCTAGAAAGTTCTTCTGATAGCAGTGATGTGATTGCTGCGCCAAGGGGCTAACCCTGCTACATCCTGCTACATTTTGCCAAAATATGGGTAATCTGCGCCAAAAAAATAATTTCAGTCGCCTTTCAAAAGGAAAACTAAACTGAGTACCGTAATAGACCCTTTCAGGAATTCAGTCTGGCCACTTTGATCACTATCATCATCTGAAAACTGGCATATGTACTATACTAATGCGGTGTTCTGTTTACTGATGAAGGAAGAAGTTGAAGATTCTTCTAAGCAGATGATTCGAGGCCTATATATTCTAGACGTTAGCGCGACGTGAAGCAGGAATTAAATGCAAGATCTGTGTAAGCGTTCATTTCTAACTCGGGCCCAGTCAATCCGTTAGTTGCACACACTCGGCTTCAAAGCCCCTGGATGTATAGAACTTTGTACCGGGCGTCTATGTGGGTTGGCGCTTCGTTCTGGCTGGTTGCATCTTTTTCGCCATTGTCACTGAAAGTGATTGAAAAAGAGCTGTACAGTGAAGCGCACATTCTCGTTTACCGTTGACTTGCGAAGGTGACAGTGCCCCATGCATAAAAATACTGCAGACCGCAGGTTGATTGCTGCCATTAGTACGGTAAAAGTTAAACTGCCATTTGAGTCACCAGATGGCACTGAATTCCGGAAAGGGTCTATTGAGCTGGCGTGTGTTATGTGGTGCAAGCGGCCGCCCGACACAAAGTACCCTGCATCAATTGACCGTCCGGTCCTGCATAGTTTTCCCGCCGTTTCGCGCTCTTCGTCTCGTGGGTCTCGTCTCGCACCTTTTTTTTTATATTTTCAATGACGGACGCCGGTGTGTGCGGACGCTCCGACGCTAGCGTGCCGGGTACCAGCCATGCCTTCATGCTCTGATACGAAACCACGTTTTTGCGCGGCGGGAGTTACTTTGTGAGCTGAAGCACTCGTTCCTGAAAGCAACGGCCATGGGAAAACCATATTTGGTCCCTCCCTTCCAGTCACCGTGGTCGCGCGACGTCGGGTGTTGCCGTCCCCACGTCGATGCAGATATGGCACTTTCTAAAATGAAACGTAAGTACCGCTGCATGTTCATAAAAATCCCTGTTCTTGTTTAGGTCATACGGTACTACAATAATATCTCTTTAACTCAAAGACTGCTGTGTCGAAGTATTGATTACCTAGGTTTCTCTTGGTGGGCTTCCTTTCTAGATTGACCCCAGTACGTGAAAAATTTGCCACGAAATAAAGTTGGTGAAGAGAAGTGAGCTAAAGTAAAAAAGGCAATGTCTGCACGCTGAACCCGCACAGCGCGCTTGTTTATCTCGGGTTCAGTCGTTGCACAAAGCGCTCCAAGAACGTTTTGGCCCTGGTTCGTGATGTCTTGCATCGATGTGTTCAGGTTTTTTGTTTTTTTTTTCTGTGCGTTTAGCTTGTACCTCGCCAGCCGGCCTGGCAAGCACGTGCCGCTGTACTGTTCTTTGTTGTATGCTGGACAGTTACATTTTGTGTACAATTTTAGGAACCAGTTGGCAACGGAACGGAGTGGCATGGTTTTGATCGAACAGCCATCTTCGCTCGCGTGAGAATTTCGCATTGCACTGCAGTGGTCACGTGTTTCATCAGTTGGAGACTGCTTCCATTTATTATATAGCTAGTCAACCTATGCTGTAATATTTACTACTAAGCTGGTCATTTTCAGATAAATTCTAATATGTGCAGTTTGGTTCTCATTTGCCTATAGCGGGTATCAATAAAACGGTGGCAAGCGGGTATAGGGAACCATGCAGTAAAACGGTGGCAAGCGGTTTTTCGGAATATCTCTGCAATGCCTACAGCACTTTTGTGGGTCGTCTCAGCAGTAAAAACACAAGCCGTCACATCAGAACACAACACAAAGTGCCCTTCGTTTTTACAGCACTTAAAACCAGTGATGTGATTGCTGCGCCAAACTGCGCCAAGGGGCTAACCCTGCTACATTCTGCTAAATTTCGCCAAAATATGGGTGATCTGCGCCAAGCCTGCGCCAAAGGACCAATTTAGGTCGCCTTTCAAAACCGAAGCTAAACTGAGTACTGTAGTTGAGCAGGCGTGTGTTATGTAGTGCAAGCGGCCGCCTGACACGAAGTACTGTGCATCAATTGTCCACCCGGTCTTGCATGGTTTTCCCGGCGTCTCGCGTTTCACGCTCTCGTCTTGTGGGTCTCGTCTCTCGTCTCTTTTTTTTTATATTTTCAGCGATAGACGCGAATGTGGAATGTGTGCAGACGCTCCGACGCTAGCGTGCCGGGTACCAGCCATGCCGTCGTGCTGTGAAACGAAATCACGTTTTTGCGCGGCAAGAGTTACTTTGTGAGCTGAAGCAATGGCCGTGGGAAAACTATATTTGGTCACTGCCTTTCAGTCACCATAGTCGCGCGACGTCGAATGTTGCCGTCCCCACATCACTGCAGATATGGTACTTTCTAAAATGAAACTAAGTACCGCCGCATGTTCATCAACATTCCTGTTATTGTTTAAATCAACGTTACTACAGAAATCCATCTTTAATTCAAAGACTGCTCTGTCAAGGTATTGATTATCTAGATTCCTCTCGGTGGGCCTTTTTCGAGAGGGACCTCGGTACGTGAAAAATCTGCCGTGAAAGAAAGTTCGTGAAGAGAAGTGAGCTAAAGCAAAGAAGGCAATGTCTGCACGCTGAACCCGCACAGCTTGCTTGTTTGTCTCGAGTTCAGTCGTTGCACAAAGCGCTCCAAGAACTTTTTGAGGGTGGCTCGCAATGTCTTGCATCGATGCACTCAGGTTCTTTATTTTTTTGTGTTTAGCTTGTACCTTGTTTGCCGGCCTGGCAAGCACGCGCCACTGGACTGTTTTTGTCGCATGCTCGAAAGTTACATTTTATGTTCAATTTTGGGGATAAGTTAGCGACGGAGCTGACGGGCATGGTTTCGGTTTCGATCGGACAGCCGTTGTCTGCGCTCGCGCGACGAAGCATGCCCAACAGCAAGCCTGCCGAAGTTGGCCTCACGTGCATGCGGACATGATTGCGTGACTGAGGCACCAGCTGAGACGCTTGCAATTCATTGTTTTACGTTTGCTTACTTTTGACGAAAATCTGGCACGTCGGGAACCAGTAAAACGGTGGCAAGCGGTTTCTCGAAATTGCTTGGGAATGCCTACAGCACAGTACACTTGTGGAATGAATGTCTGAGCAGTAAATACAGAAGCAGCGAGTTCCGGCACAACACGTCACATCAGAACACAACACAACACAAAATGTCCTTCGTTTGTACAGCACTTAAAACAAATATTTTTATTTTTCTAAGAATATCTGCTCCAAAATCCACTTTTGCTGCTCCAAAACACTGTCTTGGCTGCTCTAAAAGCCGCTTTTGCTGCTCCAAAACACTGTATTGATTGCTTTAAATGCCACATCTGCTGCTCCAAAACACTGTTTTTGGTTGCTCCGAAACGTGCGCCAAAATGGCGTAGGCCAATCACATCACTGCACTTAAAACATATTTTTATTTTTCTAAAACTATCTGCTCCAAAAGCCACCTTTTCTGCTCGGAAACACTTTCTTGGCTGCTCCAAAAGCCACATCTGCTGCTCCAAAACACTGTTTTGCCTGCTCCGAAAGCCCCATCTGCTGCTCCAAAACGCTGTTTTGTCTGCTCCGAAAGGTGCTCCAAAATGGCTTAGACCAATCACATCACTGTGATAATCTGTGCCATGCTGGGACCTCATTGTGGCAGTTTCGTAGCCGTGAAATTAACTGCAGAGTGGATGTGCATACTGCAGCACTCAGGTTTGGATTGGATTGTGGTGTCCATTTCCTTTCTTTTGGGGTACATAAAGACCATGCTCTGCTCCAGCCTAAAAACTCCTAGCTACAGTGTGTCCCCTTTAAAAAATTTCAGCATTTTTTTTTTCACCATGAAAGTAAACTA
>JABSTQ010007292.1:0-31617 GCA_013358835.2 Ixodes persulcatus
GTTTTGATGTGACCATCAGGAATTTTAATGGACCATCACATTCTCTTGATGGTCTTTTCGATCGGGCTCTACCACCTGAGCTAACCAGGGGTTAGACGTCAGTAGAGCAAATGGGTTTTTCAGCCGCCACCAGTCTAACACCAACAAAGGGTGAAGCTCGCAATTTAAGGTTATTATTATAATGCAATTAAATGCAAAGGTGCAAGCGAGCTGGACAAGAATGACGAAAATAATCCCTGGAGAAGGGGAACAAGAGGGACAAAGGACAAACACAATCTCCAAACACTGCTAGGTGACTGGTTTGCGACCGAAAAAATCCGCCTGGTCTGGGTATCGAACCCGGGGACCTCTCCATTACAGGTGGAGCGCTCTACCACCTGAGCTAACCAGGGGTTAGACGTCAGTAGAGCAAACGAGTTTTATCAGCCGCCACCAGTCTAACACCAACAAGGGTGAAGCTTGCAATTTAAATTATTATTATAATGCAATTAAATGCAAAGGTGCAAGCGAGCTGGACAAGAATGACAAAAATAATCCCTGGAGAAGAGGGACAAAGGACAAACATAAATCTCCAAACACAGCTAGGTAACTGGTGCGCGACCGAAAAAATCCGCCTGGTCTGGGTATCGAACCCGGGACCTCTCCATTACAGGTGCAGTGCTCTACCACCTGAGCTAACCAGGGGTTAGACGTCAGTAGAGCAACGGGTTTTATCAGCCGCCACCAGTCTAACACCAACAAGGGTGAAGCTTGCAATTTAAGGTTATTATTATAATGTAATTAAATGCAAAGGTGCAAGCGAGCTGGACAAGAATGACGAAAATAATCCCTGGAGAAGGGGAACAAGAGGGACAAACGACAGACACAAATCTCCAAACACAGCTAGGTGACTGGTGCGCGACCGAAAAAATCCGCCTGGTCCTGAGTATCGAACCCGGGACCTCTCCATTACAGGTGGAGTGCTCTACCATTGAGCTAACCAGGGGTTAGACGTCAGTAGAGCAAACGGGTTTTATCAGCCGCCACCAGTCTAACACCAACAAGGGTGAAGCTTGCAATTTAAGGGTATTATTATAATGCAATAAATGCAAAGGTGCAAGCGAGCTGGACAAGAATGACGAAAATAATCCCTGGAGAAGGGGAACAAGAGTGACAAAGGACAAGCACAAATCTCCAAACACAGCTAGGTGACTGGTGCGCGACCGAAAAACTCCGCCTGGTCCGGGTATCGAACCCGGGACCTCTCCATTACAGGTGGAGCGCTGTACCACTTGAGCTAACCAGGGGTTAGACGTCAGTAGAGCAAACGGGTTTTATCAGCCGCCACCAGTCTAACACCAACAAGGGTGAAGCTTGCAATATAAGGTTATTCTTATAATGCAATTAAATGCAAAGGTGCAAGCGAGCTGGACAAGAATGAAGAAAATAATCCCTGGAGAAGGGGAACAAGAGGGACAAAGGACAAACACAAATCTCCAAACACAGCTAGGTGACTGGTGCGCGACCGAAAAAATCCGCTTGGCCTGGGTCATCGAACCCGGGACCTCTCCATTACAGGTGGAGCACTCTACCACTTGAGCTAACCAGGGGTTAGACGTCAGTAGAGCAAACGGGTTTTATCAGCCGCCACCAGTCTAACACCAACAAGGGTGAAGCTTGCAATTTAAGGTTATTATTATAATGCAATTAAATGCAAAGGTGCAAGCGAGCTGGACAAGAATGACGAAAATAATCCCTGGAGAAGGGGAACAAGAGGGACAAAGGACAAACACAAATCTCCAAACACAGCTAGGTGACTGGTGCGCGACCAGGGATTATTTTCGTCATTCTTGTCCAGCTCGCTTGCACCTTTGCATTTAATTGCATTATAATAATAACCTTAAATTGCAAGCTTTACTCTTGTTGGTGTTAGACTGGTGGCAGCTGATAAAACTCGTTGTCTCTACTGACGTCTAACCCCTGGCTAGCTCAGTTGGTAGAGCGCTCCACCTGTGATGGAGAGGTCCCGGGTTTGATACCCGGACCAGGCGGATTTTTTCGGTGGCGCACCAGTCGCCTAGCTGTGTTTGGAGATTTGTGTTTGTCCTTTGTCTTCTTGTTTCCCTTCTCCAGGGATTATTTTAGTCATTCTTGTCCAGCTCGCTTGCGCCTTTGCATTTAATTGCATTATAATCATAAACAGATATCTCGCGTACGCGTTGACATAATAATAATAATAATAAATCCTTTATTGCACAGTGTTTTGTACAGTGAGATCGATGGCCCGCATAAGCACGTTAGCGCTTGTGTGCGGGACCATGGCAACCCAGCAACGCACTCAAACAGAGCATACATCTCGCTCAAAACAAAAGGAAATGATGGCAGTCACATCTTGCCGAAAACAAGGTTACAGAATGTTAAAACCGTGGTGACGAGTCCGCTGGGAAAATAGATAATACAAAAGAATTGATAACGTTTATAATTCAAACCGACAACACCATTCCTTGAGTTTCTGTTTTGCTTCTCTTAAAGATGGCAGGTCGCATAAATCTTGAGGAAGTTTATTAAAGTAAGAGGGAACATAGTATTTTCTTAGACGACGTCCGTAATTTGTGTATACCATAGGGATAGAGAAGGCTTCCGAATGTCTTAGGGTCTTTTGTCTGGTGACTCTGTGCTTGTAATTATTACTATAATAATATTTTATTAGAACAACAAATTCCCTTAATTCCTCAATTCGCAATATTTGAAGGGAGGCCAATTTTTCTGCTTTATCAAGGTTTTCATATTTAGAACCATAGGCAATGCTAGTTGCAATTTTATAAATTAGTTTATTTAATTTTTGTTTTCGGTGGGAAGAACAGGAGCCATACACAGTGATTCCGTAACGCAAGAGAGAGCCTCCGAGCGCTTCGTATACTTTTTTCTGAGTGTAATATCACACAAATTTCTTAGTTTGTACATATACGCTAAAACCAATCGTAAGCGTTTTACTAAATTTTCAATGTGGCTATTCCATGTTAAGTTTTCATCAAAAGTTAGTCCTAAATATTTTGTTTCTTGAACATATGTTAATGGAGAGCAATTGCAAGAACAACAGTCGCTTGAATGTAAAAAGATAGGATGTATAAGGTTTACTCTTTTTTGATGTGCCCGGAAGCACATTAAGTTGGTTTTGGTTTTATTCACAAATATTGTATTACATGAAAACCAGTCTGCTAAACTATTTATATCACTTTGAAATATGGGAACAGCGTCATCGTAGTTTTTGTGTGCTAATACAATCGCAGTGTCGTCCGCATATTGAAATAGCTGAGACTTGAGGGGTAACTTGCCTAAATCATTTATATAAATATTAAATAGTATGGGACCTAAAACCGATCCCTGGGGCACGCCTGAGGTAACGAGCAAAGGTTCACTGAAACTGCTTCCTATCCGTACTCGTTGTGCCCTGTTGTGCAAGTAATTCTTAAAAAACTGAAGAAAAGGACCTCTAAAGCCCATGTTTTCTAATTTACTTAATAACAACTCGTGATCAATTGTATCAAAAGCTTTTTTTAGGTCTAAAAAAAGCGGTAAGATTACATAATTATTTTCTATTTTTTCGTTAATATAGTCAGTAAAATCTTCTAGTAGAAGAGTTGTACTTTTTTGCTGTCGGAATCCATACTGACATGTATTCAGTAGGGAAAAGTTTTCACAAAATGATTGCATAATTTTGACTATATACTTTTCTATAATCTGCGATATAACTGGTAAAATTGCTATGGGTCTGTAGTTGGACATCATCTTTTGATTACCCTTTTTGTATACTGGACGTACAAGTGCCACCTTAAGCATTTCTGGAATTCTCCCTGTTTCCAAAATACCGTTTATTATGGCAAGTAGAATACCTTTTATTTTTTCAAAATTATAGAATATATCTCTTACTCTAATCCGATCACATCCCTCTGGCTTAGTGAGTGGCATCTTTTTTATTATATCGCTGAGGTCTTGCTCAGTCATAGGCGGCAAGTAGGCAGAGTTTGGGGAACTAGAGACACTATACGTAGCACGTGTGGTTTTCGGTGCCTGGTTTCGCAGATCCTGTATTTCCTTTACAAAGCTGTGATTAAACTTATTGCTTAAAATGTCAAAATCTGTTCCAAAACGCTTCCGTATGACCTCATCAACGCTGTCTTTTGAGGTTTTCCCAATGATTTTGTTGACTATGCCCCACGTTTTTTTTTACATTTCCCTTTGACTGCTGGAACTGGTTATTGTGGTATTTCCTCTTCGCTAGCCGTATTTTTGCAGTTACTTTATTCCTGATTTCCCTAAACTCCCTGCGTAATTGGGTATCGTTAGGGTTTTGTTTGCAACGACTCCACAATCTATCTTTTGCGTAACACAATTCTAGTATTTCTTTATTTATCCAGTTATTTGCTGGTTTCCGTTGCCTTAATTTTATTTTTCTTTTAGAATCACTGTATATGCGTCCAAATCTATCCACCATCTGTTCGTAAATTGCAACGTGGTCTTGTTCTAGTAATGAGTCCCAGTCATATTCACGAATAAGGCGGTCTATAATTTTTGAATCTAAGACATATCTAAAACCATCTCCATCACTATTGTATATAGTATCGGTACATAAGACTTTTATGGTTATGAAATAATGATCAGCGACTTTCTGTTTTATAACACCAGATATCGTTGTCAGGTCACTAATTCTGACAATAGCATGATCTATACAGGTTCTAGTTAATTTGTTTCCTAAGTATTCTTCTCTGGTGTAGTCACGTATCACATTCTGTAAACCATAACTGGACAATAGGTCAAGATAGTCTCCGACTTTGTACTTATTGCGGTTCATAACATCAGTGTTCAGATCACCTGTGATTATTACTTGGTCTTTGTTGTTATATCGTTTTAGTAAATTTTCGAACTCGTTGTAAAACAAATTCACATCCGCACTGGGTGGTCTGTATAAGGCCACAACAAGAAACGAAAACTCATTTTTGCTCACAAACATAACTATAGTTTCAGCGTGGTCTAATGATACTTCAACTTGCTCTGCTATCCAATCCTTTTTTATATAGATAAGTATCCCTCCTCCTTTTCCATTTTCTCTGCATACTGATACCGAGTGGAATCCCGGCAACTGATAAACACCTTCATCTGCTGTTTTTAGATGAGTTTCTGTTATAACTAAAATATCAAGACTGTTAAATATGTTTTCAAGGTACACATTAAGTTGATCCCAGTTTTTTTTAATGCTCCTTACGTTTATGTGAATTATGTTTAGTACTTCTTTGGCTTTTTCTTCTTTCATCACACACCTCGTGTACTCGTCCCAGTGAACAAAACTGTTAAAAGAACCTATGTCCCTGATGTCTTTACACATTTACCTCAATTTGTTCAAATCTGCTTCGCTTTCAATCCGGATCACCGCAGCGCCTTCTTTTTGCCTGACACAGATCTGCCCGTTCTTCACCCAGACAAACTTATATTCCTTATCTCTGGCCTTGTTCTTTGTAACCCATAAGAGGTTCTTCGTAGTCGCCGTTAGGTTTTCGTTTACGTATACACCGTCTCTTTTTTAATGCCACTCGTTTCTTGATCCATAGGTCACGTGTGTTCCTTTCCGTGAATCTTACTAGTATCGGAGCTACTCTTCCTTCTCGCGTTCTTAATCTGTGAACAGCCTCTACTGAATGTTCTGTTATTGGTGGCAGTTCTAGTTTTTCTGAGAGACTCTTCACTAAATCCAGAACATTCTCGTTTTGTGATTGTTTTACTCCATGAATCTCAATGTTCTTGCGGCGGGAGTATTGCTCAGTTCTGTTAATAACAACCTTCAAGTTAGTAATCTCGCAGGTTTGTTCCGAGATAATGACTTCAAGCTGAGTGGTTTTTGCTGTCAACTCAGCAATCTCCATCTCCTGGTGCTCATATCTTTTGAGAAGCTCGTCATACTTCTCCAGCACTGTTTCTAGTTTCGTGACCTTCTCTAAGACGCATGTCAGCTTTTTGTTCATTTCAGCAATTTCGGCTGCCACGCCCACTGGCTCAGTCTCCCCCAGCAATGGGGGCAGAACGGAAATTGCATTTCCTGAAACACCAGACTGCCTGTCTTCGTGCACCTTACACGTCGAGCATACCCAAGATTCGAACGTTGCAGTTGTCATGTTTTTTAAAGCGTTTTTAGTCACACCCGAGCACTTCCCCACGTGATACCTGTGCTCGCACACAGAGCACTTTAAGTTTACGTTATCTATCGACAGCAGTTTAAAACAGGAAATACATTCGTCCATCCTGCCTAAGTCATGCTTAAGTCATTAACCCTGAATGTTATAAAACAACTTTTTAATAAAGGAAATTTTAATTTTCTTTTACCATTTAACAAACAATTAAAAAAATTAGCAAGGGTGATGCTTATTTGCAAACTGAATCGACCGGCATCTTGTCAAGCACAAACATCAAACGCCAACCTAGTCGAAAATGTTCACATCAGTACGCGCTATTTTAGGCCAGATCCGATCTGAGTACAAAGGTCACTCTTTTCTGCCTGATTATTCTCACGCAAAACGGTCCCGAATGTAAACAATATTGGTCACGAAAGCAAGCGTTGTTATTGCCGCTCCGTGTTTCTATCAAAGGTAGACTGAAAGGCTTTGTCCTAAAACGTTCCTGACATTTTGAAAATCTTTTTGCTTTCAGCTCAGTTGCGTCGCCATCATATATATTGCAAAACGTATTTTGTAAACTAGATTTCAGGATATATATCGCGAGGACGTGCCCATTTCATGATTTCATGCACTGTAATTAATTCCTAAGTTCAACAGCACGACAAGATTCGACTTTTAGTACTGCGACGCAAAGTTGTACCAATCACGGGTATTTTAGTCGACCTACCAGACTGATAACCTTTCGATTCAGGTAAAATATATGCGACTAAGGTAAAGAAAACAGATGTTGAGTCATATATGTTAATCTAGCTTTTCTTTTGCTGTCTCAAAGAAATTAAATAACGCAAGTTATTTTTGGCACCAGAAAATAAAAGTAGATTCTACGAATGATAAAAAAGATATATAGTCACATGTTCGACTGTTGAAATGTTGTTTATTGCCAAAAGAACGCGGAAAATATATTCTCAATCTTGCGGTTCAAACCGGTTCGAACCGTTACATTTTGCTCCCCGGAACTGAACCGGGACTGAACCGAAAGCCGTGAACCCGAACCGAAACGATAAAAATTTCGGTTCGACACTCTATAGCAAACCCAGTATGACTGCTGTTCTAGTGAGCAGCGAGAATTAAAATTATTGAGGCTTTGCTAATCTACCGTCGCTTTGACCAAATAAAATCAACCCTCAGTGTCTTTTTGTTTTGTCATATCTGAACAAAGCTGAAAATATAAGGTGAAATCTTGTTATTGCAAACATCAGATTAAAAAAAATGTTTTAGATATATAAACATTTCCAAGAACCCCTTCCGATTTTCTACATTTTTAATGCAAAAATATTACAGTACTAGTATGAATTTCAAAATGCCGAATATTTCAGAACATACGTAAGTTAAGTGCTCTCGAATGTAGCAGTATACTCCTGATTATTTGGTCCTCATTTCTTAAAAAATAAATTGATTCCGTCTGGTTCTGCTACTGGGCCACTTCCGCTACTTCGTGGCTCTACAGCCCTCTGATAAAATACATGCTTTGCATTTCTGTCACCAGTGCTCTGCCGTCGTTTGCTTCCAAGGGCTGCTCCTTTCAGTGCTGTGCCGCCACTTTATTTCAATTTTTATTTCAATGGCCGCGCGAGGTACGGGCCTCGTACATTGTCTCACTTGGCACCACTTGTAGAAGGAACAAAACTACATCAATAGGCTATGCGGAGCGCAAGTTTGTCTGCTTCTTGAGCAGGGGTTTCGGTGACGTCAGAACACCGAGCTCTAATTATCTCCGATGGAAGGATAGTGGGTAGACCTCAAGGCAGGTAGCATTAAAATTTACTCACCATTCCTTCATTAGGGCCAGATACGGCTCTGATTAGGGCCAATGAGAGCTCGGCGTTCTGACATTAGTGCAACCGGCCCATACCAAAGAAGTAGACGAACTTGCAGTCCGCATAGGCAGCTGCCAAGACGGACGTACGAGGGGCGTTCATAAAGTTCGTATTATTGTAACGAAGGAATAGAGATTCAGCAATCAAACTTGAGTAGGAGTTGAGACTTTCTCTACATGTTCGTCACCAAAAGTTACCCACTTTTTCCAGCAATGCACCGCATGCCGGAGACCATTGTTATAGAACTCCTCGTTTCGAGTGTTCAGGAATCGCTCCACTTCAGCAATCACTTGGTCGCCGTCCTTGAAATGCTTTCCTCTTATTTGGCCACACTGGAAGCGTCGGCGCCATTTAACCAGAGTGTCATAAACTGGGGCGTTGTCCCCGAACAACGCTCCCAGATTGGAATGAATATCCTTGGCATTGCTTCCCTTCAAATGAAAAAAACCGATCACTGCATGTGTTTTGCACCGACGGGCGGTGCCATTTTTGTTTCGACTCTCTAGCGGCGTTCCGAGCTACTACAGCATGCGATGTTTATACTGTGCGGAAACTAGAGGGATGCGCGCTCATTTTGATGCCTGTTTTGTTCCTTTTTTTTTTAAT
This sequence comes from Ixodes persulcatus, assembly GCA_013358835.2. Taxonomy (NCBI): domain Eukaryota; kingdom Metazoa; phylum Arthropoda; class Arachnida; order Ixodida; family Ixodidae; genus Ixodes; species Ixodes persulcatus. The sequence goes on from JABSTQ010007292.1 coordinate 8,630, forward strand.
TTTTTGTGCCAATAATACGCACTTTATGGACGCCCCTCGTACAGCTTTCATGATCAGCAAATATTGGCTAGGGCCAACTGCGTACTAGGCCTAGTTCTCTGTATTCTTTTCGTTGCGTCGGCCGATGGGGCTTGCCGACCTCCTTGTGCCGCGAGGTTTGGTTTGACACGTAGAATGACGAATGCACGGAGGCAGTGTTCGCAGATCAACAGAAAGAATCCGTCTCCTCCTTCGATGAGCTGGGTGCAATTGGCAAGTTGTGCATATCCCTTGGGAGCTGTACCGATGCTGCCGACATGCCTCGTAAGAATGTGGACGGCAGGAATCTTTGATCCTGCAGCATTTGTGCTGCACCTACCTGGAAAGGATTGCGGATTTATTTTGATAAATGCCCAGTGTTCGGTCACGTCTAATGCTTTTTGTTCGTGGAAACGACCGAGTTCATGCATGTCATCACGTATGGCATTTGTTTCGTACAGTTTAAAAGCTCTCAGTGAAGCAACTTTCAAGATTTCGTTCTGTTCAGAATTCCTTCTTTGTATCCCAGACCCACATTGAAATGGTTAACATATCCCAAACAGTTCACCTTTGCCTTTTATATTAGGCATATGACTTAAAATTTTGTATTTGTATCTCACAATTTGGCAAGCACGTTTTGGTTTCTGTATTCGTAGCCAAATTTACAATTGAGTTAATTCCTTTTGGGACAGCCCCATTTGCTGATTTCGTCGTACCTAAAAATTTACATCTACATCACCAGAGAAAATTTATGATTTGTTTGTAGGGTCTAAACTTTGACGACGATCATGCTTCAAGTGCTGCGTGAGTTTCGAAGCCACTTTTGGGGTTTTCGTTGGACGTGTACTGGCATCTGGCACGTCGCGAGAAGAGGCGGCCGCTGTAAATGGGAAAGGAGGGGCGGAAAATCGGAAGCGGAGGGAAGATTGCCTGCTAGCGCAACACAAGAGCGAACAACGGCCAAACACAGAAACACTTTTTTTTCCTCTTTTTTTCGGTATTGTGGTGAGGAGAAACTCAACGTCAACTCTTCCCCGTTCCTCCCTGGGTCCGCATCTCCGCAACGGTCCTTGAACGATCGCGGCCGTCGGTTTCGTTTAGTCAAAACTGCATGGTTCTGCCGCGGCACGATACGATGGTCCGACGACGACGTACTCCGCTGGCACGCCGACAACTCCGCCGCCGCCACCGGCATGGTGCAGTGTTGCAAGCGCCGTGTCGAGTCGCCGCAGCCGTTGCTCCCGGCGTACGAAAACGACGGTGACGAAAACACGAAAACAAACGTGATTCGGGGAGCGGCCGCTCATGACCCAAGCGCTCGCACACTATCTCTGCCCTTTCTGCTCTGCGCTACCATATTTGTCACCGTTCCGCGCGCCCCTCCTCTCGTTTTTGCTGCGGCCGCCTGCCCTATGTCTCCGTCGTCGATGTGCCAGGCTTTCTCCGTATAGAGGAGGCTATGGTACTGGCAACAAGCAAAAATGTATGCAGCTTCTATGCGACTAGGCTCCAAAGGCTGAATTCCATGGAGCGAAAAAAGGCGCGATTTCGGCTGGCGGTGTTCGCTTTGCGTGTGGCGTCAGAAGAGTGGCTGTTGCGCCGTGTGCAAAGTGAACGCACCGCCAGGCGAAGCTCGTTGGTTCTTTACCGCATATTCGCTCCACGGAGTTCCTACTTGAAGGGCTTCAAAGCATATCACCTCTCCATATTACAGCGAAAGTCTTAAGTATGCGGCCATACTCTAAAGCTTAATAAAAACTGATAATCAAATTACACTCATTTATATTGAAAGCGATAGGCTGACGTTTTCGCAGGTTGCATGCTCAGGCTAAACTCTCAGTTTCAGTGCATCGTTCGTGCACAGTTGTATTGGCTGCAAGATTTGACCATCGCACATGCTGCAGAACTGTGCACTCCTCTACCTTAGCTTCTATCGCTATAAAAAAAAAAAGAAAAAAAAAGATCGAGGTACACCTAAGCATTCCTTATGAGTTGGGAATGCGAAAGCATGCAAGCCGCTCGTCCGGTCCCTTTTTCGTCTGCTGCGTATTTTTCGTTTCCGGTCAGCGCGTTCGTTCCCCTGGTCACGGTGACCTTGGACGCTCCGAGCTAATGGCGCGCTGATGGACACGCAGTGCCATGGGGTGAGCGGTCGTGGAAACTGAGGAGCGCAGCGGCCAATGGGAGCCCCGTCGACGCGCGCCAGCCAATGGAACCGAAGGAAACTAGGTGCCGTTTTCGCGCGTCAAACCGATGACGTCAGCTCGCTCCATGAGACAGTTAATGCTTTCGCATTAAAATAGGTGCGACATTAAAAATTAGGTGCATTCCACTTTGTGAAGGTGGATGACCAGCGATAATTGACTATGTAGCAAAATATTGATTGGGTAGTCGTCTGACACCATACTAAATCGCGTAACAAAAAATATTTTTTTATGTGTGTCGTAAGGTCAAGCAAAACAGGAGAGAAAGTCAAAAACACCCTCCGCCCGCTCTCCAGTGGTGTGAAGTCACAAATAGTACAGACTTTCAGGCCGCGCAGGTAGTCTTAAATAACGTATGGCGTGCGTTTTTTTTTGTGCTTCTTGGTGAGTGAGTTTCCAAGCATTTTTTTCCCACCATAAAACGTCCTATAATCAGTTGGGAACGTTGTTTACTGCCCACTTTGTACCATTTCTGTCGTCACACTTCAGTGTTGCCAGTAGGGGCTCTCGCTTTGAGAAATGCGATGAGTACGAAATTCAAAAATGCAATAACTCCGCGAATTGTTTTGTTATTTTCACACAATACTCAATGAACAAATTGCTGGAGTATCACTTTAAAGGGGTAGGGAAAAAAAAATTGAAATATTCCAATTTCGCTCGGAAATGAGTCAAGCATGACGGATAATAACCGTAAATGATAATCGCACGTTTGTCTTTTGAATGACTGGCTATATTTTTCGTTCCAAATGGTGCACTCGAGCAAGCGCTCGAAGAGAAGCGAACGGAGAGCGTGATGCGTCATGGGATATCCGGCGCAAACAAAAACGGAAAGAAAAGATTCCCCGCATTCGTGACGTAGCAAGGCTGGCGTGGTTTTGAGCGTTGCCTTTGGTGGCGTTGTCAGCGTTGTGGTGGTGTCAATAGCGTCAGCGCGTTACAACCGAGCCGTTCGAAGTACCCGTGGGGTGACGAGCGTGTGGCTGGCCCAAGGAGCACATAGCTTCCACAACACTGTCAGCTTAGGGCTGAACCGGGTGGGGAAAGCAACTTTTGTCCGAGTTTTGAGCGACGGGCTAATCTTCTAGGGTGAGAATGGCTGTGTCCGGTTGCACGAACGAGGGTCCGAGAAAGAGGAGAGTCTCTCCTTTCCGTCTTCTTGGACTGTTTGGTACAATGCGCGATTTGTGAGTTGAGAAGGAAAGCTAAGAAGGAAAATGTTGAAATCCAAAGAGCGGCGCTGCTCCGATGAAACTTGCTACGTCATGACTACGTAGCAAGTTCCCCAACGTAGATTACCCCCAAATAGGCTCCACATGCATCCACCAGGTGCACATTGAAAGATCGTTCAATTAGCTTTAAAATTAGTTTGCTTGTGCTTATGAACGGAAGACTGGTATTTGTGAGGTTATGCTGCAACATGCAACACATTGAAGCTAAAAAATGAGCGCTGGTATTTGGTTTCCGTACCCCTTTAACTCAAACAGACAAAAGTTACTCTTTTTTTTTCTTTGGAAGCGGCATTGATGGACAACTATGACAACCGAACCATATTTTGTAGTTGTGGTTTCTCCTTTTGACGCCACGTGGAGAGTTTTGTGGAGCCAACTTTCTCCGTATACATTTCCGAGTCAACATTGTTTTTTTAATGGCGAACCCAGGCGCTTCAACCTCGTGCTCCTTGGCGGATACTGAAATCAATTCAGAATCTGATGATAGTGATGACGCTACATGTGCTCTGCATGCCAGGTGCCACTTTGCGTAATACCGTGTTCCGAAAAAAAAAAACAAAAAAAAAAAAAAACACGCAGATAAAGTTTTTTTCTTCTTTTATTTGAAGAAATTTAGAAGTTAAAGAATTCTTTAAACGTAAATCAACGTAACCTAATAAAAAAAAACAAAAAAACAAAGAACGTACATATTAGCGTGCAACTGCGTTTCTGCGTACAATTTTGTTTTTGTGCAGCGAAAACAATTGGCACACGGTGCACGCTGGAACGAAAAATACCCCCACCATTTTAAATTCTACCCGATAAAAACATGTTTGAGTATTCTAAGCTCACGCAAAGAGCAAACCGATCCCAAATACATAAATGATTGCATGTTAGATGTTGTAAACTACTTACATTTTCTGTGACCTATTTTTTTTTAATTATGCGCGAAACGAAGGATAGTTTGAATATATCGTTAAGGCTAATATGGGGAACTGTGCAGACTTGTACACGTTACTGAAAAATTGTAAGGAATTACAGTTACAATTACTCAAGGCTAAATTGTAATTTATTACAATTACAATTACTCTCCCATAAAAGTAAGTGACCGTTACCCCAAAAAGTAATCCGTTACTTTCGTGGCGTTACTTTCAACAATATGGTCTACAATTAAGAAACAAAGGGAAGAGGGTTATTTAAGTTCTTATCGTTGCAACCTGTTCCATTTAATGCCCTTGAGTATTTTGAGCAACAGCTGACTCTCAAAAGTCTCGTCAGACATTTTGCACTATTTCTTACTGAAGATGTCGACTGTTACGCTGAACACCCTTTGAATTGAGGCACTGTATGGGAGTGGCATATTATTCCTCACGAATGCTTTATGCTCTGCATTGAGCTTCTTCAGCGAAGCAATGGAAGTACTATTTACTTCGAAGATAGAGCAAAGCTTCGTCGTAGCAGCCGTTGCCTGATATTCGAGAGTTTTAGTAGATCGTTCCGGTACCTCCATACCCCCGATAACGTTATGACGAATGCGCATGTGCGGCGGCGTAGTATCGGGTATCGTTATCGGAGTCATCGGACCAATCTACTGAAATTCTCCATTGTCGAAATCGCGAAGCTGTAGAAGTCACCATACAACTGGCCAAAACTAGAATAAGAATTAATTTATATCCATCTTAGTATACCGGCATATACTACCAGACAATAGCAAAACATAGTTGTAACAGTGAGGTATTATCGATATTCTGCTTCCTTTGGTTCTGAACAGGTCGAGCCTCGGTTGAGACGTTGGTGAATAAAAAAGGGTTTCCAGTATATAAATATAAGTAATGGAAAGAAAAAAAAGGACACTCATAACAACAATTATTAGAACGTCGGTTAAAACAAGGAAATGTAAACGCACGTTTGCCGTGTGTATCTTTCTTGATGCCGTTCAAAAACGCACAGAGCACGAACCGACTGCAGTTTACTCCGATGTTCTCCAGATTGACGTCTGCTGATGCCACGGGCAGCGATGGGCAGAGAACTAAGTAAGCCGCGCTATGGCGCCACTCACGAGTTTCACTCTCTCTTCAAGCCCAGAATATCAAGTCTACGTCAGCCACCATTATGTTTTGTTTGTAAAAATATCTGCTTGAGATCAGATGCGTCCTGCTGGGGTAAAAACGGAGAAGAAAAAAGGAAGACCATTACCATTTTCGAAGTGCTCGCCAAAAGCTGACTCACAAAAATGGTGACTGAGATGCAGATAACGTGGCTGGAATTCACAAATAAAGTGGGCCAACCCTAGAAGTTGAACTACAAAAGAGTAAGTATTTCTTAAAACAGGGTCAAATAAGGTGAAAGAAGCAGAAAAAAATACATCCTGTTTTCTAAGAGAAGATGATAAGGGTGCAGCAACGAACGAGGGTGCTTGTGGCAATAACACCTTCACATATTACCACATCCCTTTTATTGGATTTTAGGGTAGACGGAGCGTTGTCTCGTTCAGTGACATTATGAAAATGGTCGTAGTCACTATAACCGAGAACGACATTGTTAATTCTTGTCTGTGCACTCACCGCCTCGAGCTTCTCGAAGGAGGAGGAGGAGGAAAAACTTTATTTGTCTTAGGGTGATTGTTGAGCGGGCAGGATAGGGAGCTTATCCCCGCCTGGTGGCTAGGAGTCCATGGACCCCAGCGACCCACTCAGCCCGTTGGGTGACCCTGTCCTGAAGGACCGGGTCCGAGCTGAGCAGCGTGGCCTCCCACTGCCCCAGGGTAGCAATGCCAGGCCCGTCGGACCAAGGGTCCTTCGGGCAGTTCCAAAGGCACACAATCACTTGGTGTCCGCCTCGCCCCGCCTTCGATCGCAAAGAAAAACAAAGGGACTAAAAAAAGCGGATATAACTTCAAACTAGCTCAACTTCAGCCGGATATAACTTGACCCCCTCCCCCCCTTTTTTTTCTTATATTTGTGGAAATGTTCATTTCAATTTTTTTACATTGTTGTTAGGGTCTAAAAAATAGATTCAGAAGCTTAGTGTTGCAAAAAAAAAAAAAGGCTTTGCGTAACTGAAGAGTGCCAAGCCTCCCTTTGCGGTGTCACAGCGCTCGACTTTACCCAAATAAAAGCAACCCTTTTTTAAAAAGAGGGGGGGGGGGGGGGGAGTCCTGAAAAAAATGTAACGGATTACAAGGAATCCGTTACGTAAAAATGTAACGGAATTACTTTAAAATTACTCTAGAAATATGTAATTATTCCGTTACTAAATTACTGATAAATGTAAGGGATTACAAGTAATTTCGTTACTTGTAACGGATTACGTACAAGTCTGGAACTGTGCACATGTTGGTGCTGTTACTATCAATCTCGATTCTGTCGAAGTGTAGAAAAGATTGTACAAATTAGGCGGAAAAGGATATATGCTTTATCAAACATTTTGTTCTGAACTTTGAGGTTCCTCAGTATTTTGGCGCGAGTTAGTGAAGTTATAAAGACGTATCTTTTTTACCTTTTGACATGTTTCTTAGTCATTTCAACCAGTATCTCAAGTGTTACCCTAATAAGGAGCACTAATAGCGGATTGCTAGAAACTTCAAATTCTTACCTGCTGTTTCTGGTTATCGTATCAGCCAAAGTGATTGGCCTAGAACTGGACGAAAAATCAAATTTATAAACCATTGTAAATGCATGCAAGTTTGAAACCCCTTGCAAATATCCACTTATTTCCAGAGTGCGCGACAGATGGCTCTGTGAACGTCTGGTGCCTGACCGCGTTTATCGGTTGGGAAACCGAATCGGAGTAAATTGCTTGCTTTTACTTTAAATGTTTACCACAGAAAGCAAGTAAATAATAAAAGAAAATTGGTATATGCTTAGGGGCGCTGAACGTCCGTGCACCATTGTTCATATGGTTTTGCCTTGTGCTGCACGAATTCTGCCTAAATGGAAATTCTGGCATCTGCTACGCGTATCTTTAAGATGCGAAAGTGAAGATGCTGCATCGACACCAAGGCGGCAAACACCACGAACGGAACTTTGAGACTGAAGATATAAGCAGGGCATGACGCGCATGCACACACCTTTATATGCGTCTTCCTTGTTTCTTGCTTCAGTTCAGGGTTATGTTCATTCTATTTAAACTTCGCTGGCTCGTCTGTGCTCTTCAGAATTTTGCTAGAAACTACGCCGCTCCTTTAAAGCCATTGGCAGGGCCTGAGCCTTGAGTTACAATTTTTCAATGACCGCTGTTTACTGTCTACTAAATGTACAGAGATATCGTTAAGTGTATCTAACTTTTCTGTTTGTATGGAGGAGGGCACAGACCTATTGTCATCTTGGTTTTGCTGTACAAGCACGACGCAGCAATACCGAACATGAATTGCTACCTCATTTGCTCGCGTCGTACAATCGATAGTGGGCGTGTGCGTGATCGAAGCGAATTCATGTTTTATACTGAGGGAGTTAAAGAGAACGATATGATGACTCATCGAAATGCCACTGATTCTGCAATATGGCATCATGCGTGAGGAGGCGGCTCTGTGGAACTTTTGGGAACGCCACTTCTTTCGAGCATGATACGGTACACTTGATAGACTTATCATTAAAACTTTCAAAGCTTCACAACCCGAATCCCCGAACCACGTGATGTGTCAAGGAACGCAAGCGCAGTCAGCGCAGTCGCAGGCAGACGTAGATGGCCTTCGCAGTGGAGGCACTCATTGCGACTACGGCGCAGGAAACCGAGTAAGTGTAACTCTCGATACAAGCATAGCCGTAGCAACAAAGCACTTCATGTTCACTTGCGACCCGGATTGACTAAGCTTGCCCAACCGAAGTAAAAAAGAAAAAAAGAAAGAGAAGAAACATGCTTCCAAAGTTTGAGCCCGAAATTTACATAGATATTACTTCCATGTCGAGGCGGAAGAACACCAAAGCTTTGCAAAGAACGACGTTCCGAAGACCCCCCGAAGACTGTCGACAGGTCCTGGACATCGGATGCGGAACGGGCGACTTCACGAGGGACGTGCTGCTTCCCTGGAGCCATCCGTGCACGAAGGTTGTTGCCGTCGACGCGTCATCGGCCATGGTAGACTACGCGAGAGCAAACTACGGGCATCCGGCCATCTGCTACGACGTCCTCGACCTTGGAGCCCCGGACGTGTCTACGTTTGTGGAAAAGTACGGGAGGTTCGACCGCATTTACTCCTTCTTCTGCTTGCATTGGATCAGGGACCAAGAAGCGGCCTTCAGGAACATCAGTTGGCTGCTGAAAGATGGCGGAGAGGCTCTGCTTGTCTTCTCTGCACAATTTGTGTTGTACGACGTGTGGATGGAGATGGCTGCCATGGAACGCTGGAAAGACATACTTGACGTGAGTTGTACTGACCTTTCTAAATCAGCTACCATCCAATTTTATTCTTACGAACTCTGAAGTTCCCAAGCAAATTCGTTGTGGCAAGTCAATTTATTTTAATTGAGAGCCCATCTATAGCTTTTATTACGAAGCAATTTTGTACCCAATGAAATTGAAGTTCCCCGTTTACTTTAGTCACGCATTGTGAGGCTGTTTATTATATTGACAGCTCCTAGTAGACACAGCACTGGACTTAAAATTTATGTGGTTCTTCCAAAAGTGGAAGCGTTTTAAACGCGATATGCGAAAAAGAGCGCGAAAGCAATGTCCTCTTTTTTTTTTGCAAATGAATCTAACAAGAATTTTGGGTATACCTTTGTACAAATATTTAGTAATTTTTCAATGAAGCCTCCGTTATCTTCTATGTTTGTTTGTTTTTAACATCACAGCGTATGATTAACTGTGGTCCCGTCTCAGTGTTGACTTAAAGGGGTACTCCACAGATTTCGTGTTGTCTCCGATTTGCTTGAAATTTTGCTAAACTAACCAACAAACATCGCTAAAATAGTATCCCAAATATTAGGTCAAAATATTGTTTTTTCGCGAAGTTATTGAATTTACAGTTTTGGTCCTCACCGTGTTTTTCAAACTGAAAGTCTCTACTGGCAACAACAAAAAAGTGACGTCAGTGGAAGGCAGCGGTTCACTTTTTGGACTGTAGAAGTTGTTCCCAACGGATTCGATGCAGTTTCATGGTGTCAAATGAATGCTTTGGAAGCTCGCTCCAGTATCCGCGCTCCAGCACGGAACAAATGTTTGGCATATTCTATTTTGGACTGCTTGCTCGACTGGCAAGCCTGCCTGCCACTGACGTCATGGGCACTGAAAAGTGCGCGTATATTTGAATGTTGGTTTTTGCAACATTTTCATTTGCTGATTTCACAATACCTATTATGAATTTCGCGATACTAAATAGCATACCGGAAAGGCTAAAGGCCGGGGAGTCAGGAAATATAGTTAGTTGAGGTAGCTAAAAAAATCTGTGGAGTACCCCTTTAAACTCAGATATTTTCACGTATATATCGCTTTGACTGCGTCCTTAATCGGAACCTTAAACACAACCAGATGAAACGTGGCAATCTCCAAAGCCGGACAGGACACTTTAACGTCAACGATAAAAATAGAATTATAGTATACTTTTCTGAAGAATAAAGCAATAGTCTATAATAAAGCTACTCATAACAACGCTTTACTTTGAGAGAAAGAAAAATGGGCACATTACTCTCGTACCGCCTCCCCTGCATGAAATATGCAAACGTTTTTGTGTTCTATTGCCGGCACTTGAACACCTTGTGTACTGTCGTGAGCAAAAGTCTGGACAACACGGGAGCCCCGACCGAATTGCATCGCCGCGCTCCCTGACTGCGCGGCGCCTGGTGCCGAGACCCGCGCAATGCGCACGCGCGTCCTTTCTTATCTGCTGGCCCACTCGTTCGCTCGCTTCAACGCGATGCGCTCCTGAGCGATTCAATGGGCGCTAGGTGCCGCCCCGGGAACCAAGATTCCGAGAGCCTCGCTCCACCGCTCTGGACGAGCTCGCGTGCTCCGCGTCACGCGCCGTTCGCGCATATCTTTCCCGCGACTCGGCGACGCATTAAAAACTGTCGCTTATGTTGATGCAGCCGCAATGAGTTGTAGAACTTGTATTCGCGTACTCGAGGCAGCTTTGGGCTTCCTTCCGAGTGATCTTTCACACGCAGGTAGCGTATATACATTTCGCCGAGAGCACAGAGCCGCGAGGAGGAAAAAGAGAGAGAGAGGAGAAAAGGGGGAGAGAGGCCACCGTGATTGGCCCTTGTAGTCACGTGGTACGCGCCCGGCTGTTCTGGCCGTCACCCCCCGCAAGCCTCGCCCGCGAGCAGACGCCGCCGGCGCCTTTGGGCTGCTGTGGCTGCCACGCCGGCCCCGCCGAAGTCAAAGGTACGCTGCGAGTGTGTAATCCACAAAACTGAAAACGAGGGAATTGACGTTTTAGCGAATAACGGGGGTGCGCGTTAACCCATCCGCCGCGCTGCGCTTACGCCGCTTCGCGGCGACAGTCTGTGTCGGCTCATTACAAAAATGTGAACCCATTTGGCCCACCCGAAAACGCCGCTTCGCGGCGTCCGACTATTCGCTAAAGTGTCATTCGGTGAAACGTGGGCGTTCGCTAAAATGTCATTCGATCAAGTGAGTGCCTCCCGTGCTCTGCCTAGGTTCGCTGGTTGTACATTGGGAGTCACGGGCCTGTTGTCTACTGTGAGAGCGACGATCTCACTTCTAAATTTTCAGTTTTCTGGATTACACACTCGCAGCGTACCTTTGACTTCGGCGGGGCCGGCGTGGCAGCCACAGCAGCCCAAAGGCGCCGGCGGCGTCTGCTCGCGGGCGAGGCTTGCGGGGGGTGACGGCCAGAACAGCCGGGCGCGTACCGCGGGCCAATCACGGCGGCCTCTCTTCCCCTTCCGTCTTCTCTCTCTCTCTCTCTCTCTTTTTCCTCCTCGTGGCTCTGTGCTCTCGGCGAAATGTATATACGCCGCGCGCGTAAAGTGGTGAATGACGAGCAAAAAGAAAACGCCAAATAAGAAATAAATATTTATTCAACCCACCTCCCAAGAAAAAACAAGAAACAGAACGGAAGGAAAAAGAGGCGCTGGTTCAGTTTGAGGCGCTGGTTCAGTACCATGTTTTGTTTTGTTTTATCGTTGTTTTCTTGATTTCTTGACCCTTTACAACGCGTGCATAGTAAATTGAGCAGCAGCTGTTTGCATTGTAGCCGGGGCAAATTTAGGATGGGAAGCTTAAAAATATCGAATGGAGGGAGCGACAGTTTTTAACGCGTTGCCGAGTCGCGGGAAAGATATGCGCGAACGGCGCATGCCGCGGAGCATGCGAGCTCGTCCAGAGCGGTGAGCGAGGCTCTCGGAATCTTGGTTCCCGGGGCGGCACCTAGCGCCCATTTAATCGCTCAGGAGCGCATCGCGTTGAAGCGAGCGAACGAGTGGGCCAGCAGATAAGAAAGGACGCGCGTGCGCATTGCACGGGTCTCGGCACCAGGCGGCGCGCCGTTAGGGAGCGCGGCGATGCAATTCGGTCGGCGCTCCCGTGTTGTCCAGACTTTTGCTCACGACAGTACTATCGGAAACAATATGAGCGTGAACGCGCCTCCGCGTGTCGCCGCTACCTGAGGCGCCGCCCTGCGGCGCCGTTCTGAAGTTTTGCGCATGCGTGTAAAAATCCTGTCGCTGTTCTCGCTTTGACTGTTAACCCCTATCTGTCGTCTGCTATCCGCGCGCTGGCGGCCGCTCGTGCTGTCGTCTGCTATACGATTCCTCTGCGCGCTGGCGCCCGCTCGTGTTTTCTGCCGCACAACATTGCGTTCTCCGGCAGACACTCGCGCTTCCTACGCGCATTGTGTTTGCCCTAGACAGCTTTAATGGTGTTGATTTGCTCGAAAGTCTTCGGTGAAACACAATGCTTTTATTCTTTGAACACGTGGCCCTAACACGTGAAAATATCTGTTATGGCGTCGGCCATTGGCTCGACCGGCTTATTAGTAGAATGCTCATACTGTGTCCGAGTGGCCGTGCTGTGTCCTTTCTGGACACAGGAAACTCGGAAACTGGAAACAGGGACGGAACGGAAACTGAGAAACAAAGGGACAGCTCAACTATGTTGACCCGTTCGTCGTCAGGAACTCTAGCCCATTTTAACTCAACTGAATAATTTCCGGGCTCCCCGTAGTTGAGCGCTAAGCTTTGCAGATGTTTTTTCTTGAATCTATTTGCATGCTATCGCTGCATCTCGACCTAATAAAAGAAGCCAGCTACTTATCACGTATTAAATGTTAATCTTCTATTATCTTGTAAGGGGACAATAGCAACTTCTGGGACACACAAAAGGGATTGTCGGGATGAGGGGAGTTCCTCCTTCCCCTCTTCTCTCGTCGTGACCGGAGGCGAGATAGTTACCGTCACTAGCTGTCAAGGTTCCTAGACGGGCTTTACAAACCAGGCGTTAGCGACATCCACCAGGTGCTTTTTGCTAATTGTTTAATTCGTTTTAAAATTTCTTTTCGTGACTTTTTTAACAAGATAGTGGTGTGTTCGAGGTGATACTGCTCCTTTGAACACATATACAACAAAAAAGGAGCGCGAAAATTTCGTTGTAGTATCCCTTTAAAGGGGGGGGGGAGGTGCAACGATTTTAAGATTAAAATAATTTGCATCTCGTCAGTTTTACGTTGTTTATCGTGTCCCAGAGGATAAAGAAAACATCTTAATTAAAAAAAAAAAAAAAATGTCGCGATTTTGCTGCATAATAGACCCTTCCAGAAATTCAGTCTGGCCACTGTGCTCACTATCATCATCTGTAGAACGGCATTTGTGCCATACGAATGGCGGCCTTCTAGTGACTGATAAAGGAAGACGTTGAAGATGCTCCTAAGCGGATGATGCGAGGCCTGCATATTCGGGGGGCTCAGCACGATGCGACGTAGGAATGGAACACAAGAGCTACGTAAGCGTTTACTTCTAATAACTCGGATTCAGTCAATCTGTGGGCGGCACACAATTGGCTTTAAAGCCCTTTGGTGTATAGAATTTTCTCGAGGCATCTGAGTGGGTTGGAGCTTTGTTCTGAATGCAGGTTCTTGGTCACCATCGAACTGAAAGTGATCAAGAAAGAACTCACACTGAACGATTCCTCGCGTGCCGTTGACTTGCGAAAGTGACGGTGCCGATACAAGTTCATCTCCGCCATTGATAGGGCAAAACCTAAACTGCTTTACGAACCACCAGATGGCACTGAATTTCGGAAAGGGTCTATTAGCGGCGAGAAGTTGTGGTGGCGCCCTCTTATGGTTCCCCCTTGTTACGTCATTACCTTGCAAACAACAAGTTCGATGGTGTTTGTAAATAGCATGGTGGAAGCTTGAAATCATTGCGCTCTTAAAGGAACACTGCCAACACCGTCAAAATTAAAGTTCTTTCATTCCTCTTATTTCCGTCGATGATAATCCCCTTTCTTACGTCATAGTCAGCGTTCGGCCAATCGTGGAAGGCCGACCACAGCGACGCTTGTGTTCGCTCTCGGGGCTAATTGCAAAGCAAAAGTCGAGCTTTTTCCCCCCACCTGCAGCCGCGAGTGACAGCCCAGGGGAACTACGGCGAAAAGATTACGTGACCTCGCTCGGCTCTAAGCTGCAGCATAACGCCCGCCAATCTCAGCAGAGAGAAATAGAGGAAGCGTCCTCCGAGGGAGCACACGGGAAGCTACACGGCACCCCGAGTTACGTTACTAGGAGAGTAAACCAGGTATGTTTTTTTTTTCTTTTTTTTTTACAACAACTAGGACACGCAGACGAAATCGGTTTTCTGTTCTTTACTTCAGAAGTGTCAGAGGGCAACTTCCACAAATTTTTGACCGAAGTTTGGAAATCATTGCACCCCCCCCCTTTAAAGGGATACTACAACGAAATTTCGGCGCTTATTTTTTGGTCTATACGTGTTCAAAGGAGCAGTATCACATCGGACACACCAATCTCTTGTTAAAAATACACGAAACGAAATTTTAAACGAATTAAGCGATTAGCAAAGAGCACCTGGTGGATGTCGCTAAAGCCTCGTTTGTAATGCCCGTCTAGAAACCTTGACAGGTAGTGACGATGACTGTCTCGCCTGCGGCCGCCACGAGGAAAGAGGGGAAGGAGGATTTCCCTTCTCCCCAAGACTCTTCTGTGTGTCCCAGACGTCGCTACTGTCCTTCTACAATATTATAGAAGATAAACCCGTCACTCAAAATTCGTACAAAAGCAGCTTTGGGGTTGGTCCCTGCGGCCCGATCGCTGGCGTGCTTCGGCCGCTTCGGTGGCTGGAACGGCTTGAACATTCTCTCGACGTCAGCCTCGCCGCAGCTTTGCTCGTCCTGAGACAGTCTACGTCACGATTGCAGAGAATGTCACATACTCTTCGCTGGCTGATCTCTGAGCGCTTGCCAGAGTGGGCCGTTTATAACGACAAATATGGCCATGAGGCTCAAAATACAAACGTGCTATTGTCATTTACGGATATTGTGGATCATATTCGGCTTATTTCTGAACACGACGGGTATATATAAAATTTCGTTGAAGTATCCTTTTAAAGGGGTACTCCAGCGATTTTTGTATGGTCGCTGATTTGTCTCAAAATTGGCTCGATCAGCACACCGATAGACACAGCTACACCTATCCTCTTAATATCGTGCAAAAAGAAAAATTGTGAAGCTATTGAATTTTTGAATTTCGTTCTACTCTCGTTTCTCAAACCGAGAGCCTTTACTGGCAACACTGAAGTGTGACGACAGAAATGGTACAAAGTGGGCAGTAAACCAAGTTCCCAACTGATTGCAAGACGTTTGATGGTGGGAAAAGAATGCTTGGAATCTCATTCTCTAAAACACAAACACAAACAAACAAAAAAACACGCTTGCTATGCTCTGTTTAGGACTACATGCGTGACCTGAAAGTCTGTACCATTTGTGACTTCACACCACTGGAAAGCGCGCGGAAATTTGAAATGTTGGTCTCGGCATCCGCTTAAGATTAGATAAATTTATTTGATTACAAAAAAAACAACAAAATCTCTCATACAATCCTGCCCGCTTAGGTACGATTGAATGCGGGACATGACAGTATAGACGTT
Source organism: Ixodes persulcatus (assembly GCA_013358835.2). Classification (NCBI taxonomy): domain Eukaryota; kingdom Metazoa; phylum Arthropoda; class Arachnida; order Ixodida; family Ixodidae; genus Ixodes; species Ixodes persulcatus. The sequence goes on from JABSTQ010007292.1 coordinate 24,122, forward strand.
TTCATCATGTATACACAGAAATGATGATTCAATGTAAGTAAAACATAAAAGAAACATTCAAAATAACAAGTCAACAACGAAATTCACGCCCAAGTAGAACATTTACTTGTTAAGTAACACCCGATTCGACAATAACAATAATTCAATGGTTACAAAAGAAACATTGCGAATTAAAACACATAATGGCAAGAATCCATACGTATAAAACGAGAGAAACTCGATATAAAACACTAAGCCCTTACGCAGTACCTCATTGTTCAGCATTTTAGTTCGACAAAAACACCACTCTTTTATTCTTTTATACATCTTCTGCCTCTTAGATGACAGGCTTAGGATGTCTTTAGGCAAGCTATTAAATATTGCAGGAACTTAAAGGGGCGGTGCAACGATTTTATGATTAAAAGAATTTGCATCTTGTCATTTTTAAGTTGTTTATCGTGTCCCGGAGGATAGAGAAAACACCTCCTTCATTAAAAATGTCGTGATTCCGCTGCACAATCGCAAAGCAAAAGTCGAGCTTTTTCGCCCACCTGCAGCCCCAAGTGGCAGCCGAAGGAACTACGGCGAAAAGATTACGTGACCTCGCTCGGCTCTAAGCTGCAGCATAACGCCCGCTAATGTCAGCAGAGAGAGGGAGAGGAAGCGTCCTCCGAGAGAGCACACGGGAAGCTACACGGCACTCCGAATGACGTCACTGGGAGTGCGACCAGGTGTGACCCTGAAGACTGGGAGTGAGTTGAGGGGAGCCCGAAATGCCAATATTTATCTTTTTTTTACGCAACAACTAGGACACGCAGGCGAAATCGGTTTTCTGTTCCTTACTTCACAAGTGTCAGAGGGCAACTTCCACAAATCTTTGACCGAAGTCCGGAAGTCGTTGCACCCCCCCTTTAATAGTTTCTGTTTTTTTTTCCATAGTTTGTATATATTTTTGGAATTCTATAGGTTTCTGTGTGCCAGAGTGTTTTTCCTGTTGGGTACCTCTTTGCATTCCTTCGAGAAATAATGGCTGGTTAAAACGACAAATTGAAACATTTTCAAACGATAATAATCCGACTGCATTCTTCTTTTCCTTGGTTTGATTCAGTTCATGTTTTGACCCATATACTATATTGTTAATGCATCTATTAATGATACTATCAATTTTGGTTGTTGTTTGTATTTAGGACATGTTTTATATATAGTAATTCCGTAACGTATTACAGATTCCCCCAATGATTGGTGCACCTCATGCCTCAGATTGACGTCACATCCACTTTTAAGTCTATATAGATATGCAGAAACAACGCGAGATTTTTGTTTGACTTGATCAATGTGATTACTCCATAAAGCGTTTTCATCGAAATGCAAAACAAGGTAGGGTGTTGTTTTAACAGTATCCATTTTTCGGCAGTCGCACTGATCAGAATGTTGATCATGAAGGAATATGGGAACATCAAACGGAACTTGTTTGAGGGCTTTGAAAACACATGAGTTTAGTTTTCTTGCGATTGACAAGAATACAGTTGTTTGTGAACCAGTTCATTATTTGTACTTATATCGTTTTGACATATAGAAGCAGCGAGAATCTATTGTTCGTGTGGTAATAATAATGCAGTGTCATCTGCTTATTGAAATAAATTTGGTTTGAGCTTCAGGTGACTTATGCCATTAGTATATATGTTTAAGAGTAAAGGACCCAGTGTAGATGCTTGTGGAATACCACACATCATTTTAATTTGATCACTCGTTCGACCGTTAATCTTCGCCATTTGAAATCTGTTAGTAAAGTAACTTTTGAGAACGGTATAAAATGGCCCTTTAAAACCAATTCTGCACAGCTTGACTATCATGACTGAATGATCTATGGTGTCAAAGGCTCGGGATAGGTCAAGAAACAGTGCGATAGCGATTTGATTATTGTCTAAAGCCTAGTTATATCGGAAAAAAAATATTTCATCAGCTAAGCCGTGTTTTTTTTGTTTTCGAAACCCTCATAGTGATGATCTCATTGGTTAGAGAATGAGGTCATCACTTTTGCTAAATACTTTTCCATGATATGTGTCATGGCTGGAAGTATGGATACTATAATTTTTGGTTCCTTTTTAGATACTTTTTTGTTTGCCGGCCTTATGATAGACAATTTCATCCCGTCTGCAAAATTCGTTGTTTCTCCAAAGCTTTTTGCAATTACTTCGCCAATGTTTTGTTTAGTCTTTATGCCTGATAACTGCCGTGTAAGTTGCCATATCCTTCGAGAATTTCCCTTGCACTGTTTTCTTATTGGCTATTTTGAATTTCGAGACAATAAATAGCATACCTTAAAACTAAAGTGCGGGTATTCCGGAAATGCAGTTTGTTTAAGTAGCTCAAAAAACTCCCGGAGTACACACACAAATCGCCTTGTTGACGTATCGTGCAACGATCTACCACAGTAGTGCCTCAAAGTGGTGGTAGCATCGCATTCATATTTCAAAGCTCAAACATACCTGAGTAAAAAGTAAAGAAAAAAAAAAGATAACTGTTTTTTTTTTTTTTTTTTTAACTAGGCGCCTGTCGGATAACCACGCAGCCTCTGACTGGCGCAGCAATTAACAGATGGCGGCTGCGCAGCCCCGGCGGCTTGCGGCAGCTCAGCAGCCGTCCGGTCGCTAATAGCAGACTACTTTTTCGAATCATAAACAGCGCGCCCTTTTTCAGTGCTATTCTAGACGTCAGTGCATGATTTATTTTTTGTTTTAAATAAAACAGATTAAATGAGATAAAAAAAGATGGTTTAATCGAGTAATTTCAGCTATATGCTGTTTTTGGCGCGGCTGCTGAGCTGCCTTAGGCCATCGTAGCGAAGGCTCGCTAAGCTGCCACAGAGCCGTTTATACTGAGAATTCAGCTTTCTTCACAGTCTGCCAATCACAGCAGCGTAGTCTGACAACCGCGGGATGACTAGGCCATTTTATGTTATCGCGAAATCCGCTGGTTTTAGCGGGCAACAAGCTCCGCCCATTGAACAAACTCTCAGTATAAACGGCTCAGAGCTGCCAAGGCTGCTGCCGCCGTGTGTCGGTTGTAGTGCCAGTCAGAGGGTGCGCAGTTAGCAGACGGGTGCCGTAAATAGAAAAAAAAAGTCAGTTTTTTTAAAATCTTTTACTAAGGTAAGTTCTTTTTAAATTTTGATACGATGCGTTCACCACCTTCAGTCACCTCAGTGGTAAATCGTAGACGATACGTTACCAAACTAATTTATGCGGTAACGTTAAAGGCTTTATCCATATTTGGGCACACGATTTTTTATTTACTTTTTTACATTTTGTTTAGGCCATTTTAGAGGCCTCTTGGCGAAAGAGGAGCCATAATTGCGTGAATGTTTTAAGGTATATATTTTCGAACAGGACCCCACCAAGTTGTTTCCCGACACGTGGCAGCGCGAGCCGCCACCAAGCGTCGGCGAACTGGAGATGTCTGTGAGAAATCTTGTGACCAAAGCTGGAATGGTAATCGTTGCGTGCGACGTCAGCCCAAAGAAATACAGGTACCGGAACGACGAGGAAGTCCTTGGTAAGTCACTTTAGACTAATGGCTACCGTTCTGTGCATGAGTTGCCATACTTGCGAGCGTTTGGTGTTAAAGGTGAACAGGTTGAACTTTGTGCGTGTGTCGTTATTAGAAAGTAATCGTCGTAGTGATTTGCTCTTTACACCAATTCCGTTTTTTTAAGAAATGAAATGATGAAAAAACTTCTATGGCGCATTCAAATAGCTCTTAGTGGCATTTAAATTAATTAGTTCTATGATATTACAGCGATACCGGTTATGAACGTCCCAGCTGCATTCGCGTCGTCGGCGCTGTGCAAGGCAGGAAATTCTATTGCTTTATCAGATGACGTGAGCACATACAACAAGACTAGTTCACCCCTCGGTCGAGAGATGGCGACTCTCGGTCAGGGGTGCCAAGCTTGGGCCGAGAGATGGCGACACTCGGCATCCGGCGTCGATAGGCTGGTATTGTGAGCGCATGGTTAAACCCCGAATTAAGGTTCACAAGGTGATATGGGATGGGCGTCATTTGAGGGCCGAGAGGGTAGTAGTAAGGTAGAATTTGAAGACGTGAGTGGAAGGGGCACAATGGGAACGAAGAGTAGCGCTAGTGGTGGCGGACCAGATGACAAAGTTTCAGAACTAACCGTTATCTTAGACAAAAGTTATATGTGGTTATCTGAAACTTCCAATGGGAAAACGGGGACCGTTTTTTGTAGTTTGGCCCATTCAAGCGCGTGTATTCGTGGGCTTTGCTGGTCATATTTTATAATTTAAAATGTCCGAAAAACGCTGGTCAATTTTGAATAAGAGAACGGTTCGTTTTCAAACTTTGTAATCTGGGCCGGCTTGCTAGAACCAGCGACTCAGCTGAGACTGGGTGAAAGAAAGCACTGCCAAAGCCAGCGCACGAGCTGAGCGGGACTCAAGCTGCGTCTCAAGACGCTCGCGCGCCCCAGCCTTCGCAGTGCTTTCTTTCACCCAGTCTCAGCTGAGACGCTGTTCTAGCAAGCCGGCCCTGGTTTTATGGGGGGTTATAGTTGAGCAGAAACAGCTTTCGGCAATGCGTAGTTTATTTGCGCAGTAATAATAAAAAATAATAACCGTTTTTTTTAGGGACCAAGCAAATTTGAAAATCAGGCAGACCTTTTGGGGCAACAGTGTCACGGGGATTAGAGGAAAGTGCGGGAAGCTAGGACGCGAACTTAATTAGCTCTGGAGGCGTATAGGGAATGTAAGGTGGATATTGATCGGGAGAGTACCTAGGGGAAGCTCATTGTTGCAGGTGCAGGACAAGTGAATCTTTCAAATTAGGGTGTAAAGAGCGTAATATCAGGACGTAGATAGAATGTCTGGAGCATGTGTGGAGGAAAAACACACGACTAAACATCTGGTACTGTATTGCAAAATACTTCACCCAGCAGTTGCCGGAGGTGAGCCGGATTTAGTGGACGCCTTGGGCTTTAAGGCGTGCACGAAAAAAAAAAAAAAAAGACGCTAGGAGAGCGGAGATCACCAATCACACGTTGTCGGTGGTGACGGAGGTTGAGGGGAGAATAAAGTTTCGTTATTCTTTTCCTGTCAATCTTTAGGGCGAAAGGTGCAGACACTCACTGCGTTGCAGATTCGGAGAAGCTTGTGAAGCAAGTTAAGATGGAAGCTTGGGCGAGTTGGTGTTGCTGCTAGTGTGAAGTAAGCCAACCGGCTAAATTTCGGCACATTGAATGACGTGTTTTTATGAACGTCACATTGCCTGTTTGAGGGGAAAGAGAAAGAAGGAAAAGGGGAGGCTGCGTGAGGCTTAGGTAAACACGGCTCTTATTAACGCTATAGAGCATTAAGCCAGCTCCCAGCTTTGCTTCCCAGATATGACTAAGCAAATCTAGGAGCCAGCTGAAGACTATACTTCGTTTCAGCTTCGGTCCGAGCGCGGCCAGTGTTATTAGCCGAAGGGCCAATCAAACAGCGTAAAAAGCGCAACGTCATGGCGTGCTCTCTGCAGTTGATACAGCCAGCCGGTTCTATGTGCAGGCTTCTCCGCCGGCTAGTCAAGCGCAGAGAGCACGCCATGACGTTGCGCTTTTTACGCTGTTTGATTGGCCCTTCGGTTCATAACATCGGCTGCGCTCGGACCTAAGGTGAACCGAAGTATAGCGCTTAAATAACTCCGGAGTTGTTACCTAAGCGTCACCCCCCCCCCCCCCCCTTTCCTCCTCTCTCTTCCCCGGTAAACCAGGCGATGTGACGTCCTGAAAAACTCGCAATCAGAGTGCCGAAATTGGTCCGTTCACTTACTCGACAAGCTTTTCCAAATACGCTATCGGGTTGCGAAAGGGGTCACCTACACACCGACGGTGATTTTTAAAAATATAGTATTCAAGGCTTAACCTTTATGTTTTGTAAAACATATACATTTCAAAAAAGGCCCGTGCGTCTACCTTCCCGCACGACACTCGGAGAGGCAATTACAGCAACTTACGGAGGCAGCTCGGCGAATGACGATGCCGAAACATATGTTTAGACAAAAAAAAAAAAAAAAAAACGCAGTCTCAGTTGTGACATTAAGCAATGCAAGCATGACGTATTGCATTGCTTAATGTCACAACTCAGAGTGAGTTTTTTGGTCTAAACATATGCTTCGGCATCGGCATTCGCCGAGTTGCCTCCGTAAGTTGCGGTGATTGGCTGTCCGAGTGTTGTGCGGGAACGTAGACGCACGGGCTTTTTTTAGAGTGTATTAGTTTACTGTTGAAATACAAATGAAAGGTATACAAATCTCTGTAACGCGAAATTAGAACGCAGCCCTTGAGGAGGGGAGGGTACGGAGGGGAGGGTATGCCCCTCCTCTACATCCGTACTCTCTCCTCCTCTTTTCCTCCTCCTCCTCCGTACCCTTCCATCCTCCTGCGTACCCTCCCATTCTCCTCCTCCGTACCCTCCCCTCCTATTCCTCCATACCCTGCCCTCCTCCCACAGTTTTCCCGCCACATCACTCAACGTGGCACACGCGAAGGCAGAATAATGAAGACTTGCGAAACGTAAACAACTATATGAAAAGCATAAGCATAACAATGCACACGGGATAGCACTGCATAAAGGTAAAGAGAATAACATGACATGCTATGATAAAAAACGAAGCATAAAACATGACACAGCACATATCATACCACTCAAAGAGAAAAAAAATAAAAACTGAGAACGTAGTCATTCTTGATATGACAGAAAGTACTTATTCATGTTTCTTTTTAAAGCCTGAATTGATACACTGTCTTCGATTATAGCCATCAGATCAGGATGGTCATTTAGAAGGATGGGTATTTGGTTAGATAGTTTTTGGTTGCCGTAGTTTGTGCGTACTTTTTCTCTTGTGTAGTTTGTGGATCTAAGATTGTAAGTATGTTCTCTCCAGTGGTACTGGAAAGAAGGCTGTTGGCTCGGACTTATTGATTATAGATGATTAAAGATAATTTATTTTTATAACGTTCTGTAATGTTAATACTGGTGCTTTCTGAAAAGCGGAGCAGTATGACTCGTTACGGTGCATGTTCTATTAAACGCAAGACTTGCTTTTGCAGTGTGTATAGGCTGTCTATATTGTTTCTGTTGTTGTTCCCCAACCAAGTAGGCAGTAGTTAAACGAGAAGAATCAATGCGTAGTATAACTGTTTCTTTATTCGACGTGGTATAAATGTCTACTCTACAGATAAGACCAATGGAGCGCGAGATCTCGGTTCTTAGTTTGCGACCTACACGAAAAGACCAGCTTACGTTTTCGTGAAAACAAAACGCCAAAAAATTGTGCGAAACAAAGCCAGTTCAATAATTCGCCATGATATTGTACGAGGATTCTTGCTCGACATTTATTGCATGGTCTAAAAATAATATACTTAGTTTTTTTTTGTATTTAATTCTAGCTTATTGCTATGAGCAATATATACATTTCTGAGCCACGTATTGGTTGGGCTCAATCTTTGTAGGTTTTCC